>PRKT01000652.1:82761-149635 GCA_003671525.1 Saccostrea glomerata
CCCCCCCCCCCCCCCCCCCTCGTTTTACATATACTATCATGATTACTATTTACTTATAACTTTTGATTGATAGGAGATGTTTGCAAGCATACCATCATTTTTACCCCTAGACCATTTCTTTCATGTTTGACCTTATTTTCAAAAAAAGTTAAATTAAGAATGACGTAAGATGGGACGTTCATATTTTACACAATATGTTCTAAATAATGTCATCCCATCCACTAAGACACTGAAAGTGAGATACCACAATTCCTTCAATTTCATTGTTTATGTTGTTATTCTTTTTAAAAAGATTTTTATTTTAAAATGCGTCCAGTAGTTCTCAAGAAAAAAAGACAGATTCGTTGATTATTAACACTTTATGATTTTTTAATTGATTGATATTTTCATATCAATTACCGATATAAAATAAAATACAAGTAAAATTAAATGCAATATACGTGCATCATAATGAAACTTTGTGTTTTATCGGGATCCATTGAAAACAATACATTTCAAGTTCATTTTTGCTGTGTCTTAATGTGCTTAAAATTAATATTTTTACAATATTTTTATTACTTTGAGCAATTCTTCTCATTTAAAAAACCAAAGATTTCAAAGACATGGAATTAGATGCCTTTGAATTCAACACTACATTATTAATAAATAGATTAAAAAATCATTACGTGTACAAGATTGTTTGAAATTTTTAAATGGTTTGTAGAAAAAGAATCGCCTATTCTAGTTTGACATTGCTGGCTCAACCAAATTCTTTTTATCACAAATTATTGGTGTTCTAAATTGAATAAAAAAAATCATTATTAATAAAATTCTTTTTATCAGAAATATCAGCGCTTCCTTAGACAGGTATACGGTCCTTCTTCCTGCCAATAAAGCCAATAAAACTAAATAAATGTAGTTTATGTCCTTATGAAGGTATTTAAACTGGATTTTAATTTGTTGAAGGTCTACAATATCACGACAATCAATACACAGTTTTTTTGTCTATACATTGGTGTACATTCAGTAAATGGTTATAAGCCGAAAACTGTACATTATGTCAGATATTAGACGACCCGAGGCGCGTTTTACTCAAGCAGATGTTTCAGCATTTTCTATAAAATTGGGAGATTATTTCTGATGTATTTTTTTAAATATGCAACACTTTCTCTTTTGTGTGTGGTTTCAAACTCGCAAAGATTTTACTCCAGCCACTTTAAAAAAAAACCACAGATACTCGCTCAAACGACACAGGACTAGGTGGACAAATGGTCATAAATCAATTGACGAAATAACGAAATTACAAATTCCGTTGGAATTTCGTGAGCAAAATTTTGTGCTAAATGCGGAAAAATGGATATTTCAATTATCAAAAAGCCCAAAGATGAGTGTAAGAAAACACATGCTTCTCATTCATCTTTTGTGTCCATTGAATTCTATATAAATTAAGTTTTATGGATCAATCATTGTGAAATGAACGCTGAATTTGGAAAATGTATGATCGGAGCCACTATTGTAGAATGAGTCTACAATAATGAATCTGAGACATTCAATTCACTGGATTATTTGTGCCATTTTCAATTATTTATAAATCAGGATTTTTTGTGAAATATTAACGTTTAACGCTACTAATTCCCTACATTGTTTATAATAAATTGCATGATTTGTTATTGCCTTTTAAGTGCTGTTTACTTATTTGCCTCGCCCTTTGTTCTCATTTTGACGTTACCTGTAGGTGTCCAATAAGTTATATCTTATTGGACACCTACAGGTAACTTATTGGACGGGGTGCAGGACAATAACAAATTTATTGACCCAGGTTTAAGGTCAAGATCTAGTAAATGAATTTAGACTAATTTGTTGATGCTAGATCCATTATGACGTCATAATCAATTTCAACTTTCTTTTCCCCTTACTTTATGGCTTTAGCAGAATTATGTAGAAAATGGGGTATTTTCATGACATCCAATTTAAAATCATATGAAAAGTAAACCGGATACCTATATTAGATTTAATACTGATTTAAAGAAGAGGTCATGAACATACTAATTACCGTTTTCCGTGAGACTGTAGGCAATCTGGATACATTTCCTTTGTGGAATATGGAGAAAAAAAACCTCCCATTTTCATGACAGGTTTTCTTAATTTTTCATTGAAAATGATTGTTGAATAAACAGTTTTGCATCTTGTTTACCTACAAATTATGCCCCGAAACACCTCATTTGACCAAGCTTAAGATGTAAAGCATCAATAAAGGAATGTATTTCTCAAAATTGAACAATTTGTAGGCACCTTCCATTTACTAGATCTTGACCTTAATAAAAGATGACGTCACAAAAATGTTTTAACAATTATGATACAGATATCTTTGAATTATTATGGTCGAATATATATATATATATATATATATATATATATATATATATATATATATATATATATATATATATATATAATTTTTAAAATGATAAGATATTTAGTTTCTTTAAGAGTTGTATGCATAGGTAGTATGTTTTTTAAAAGTACATTATATTTAAATAATGGTTTTTGCTATGAATTATTTCACATATCACAAATAAAAAGACAAGCGAATGAAAGAAAGATAACCGGAATTTATTAAAAAAGTAATCGATTGAAAATTTATACAATCATATTACGTAGATAATACCGTTTACGATATATACCTTGGAAATCATGCAAGGTATAAAGACTTTTAAAGACAAGATAAAATCACTTTCGTTTTTTTCTCTTTGAGCATTAATGATCGCATGTATATTGACTTTTGATAACAATACTGGTTAATTAAGTGTTGAATTATGCTTACATCTTCAGTTGTTCTTATCATCGACAGAAACAATGTATTTGATATAAAGAACTGGTAATTTAGAACTGAAGTCGATTGATTGATTGATTTATACTGGTTAACGTCCCTCGCGAGAATTTTTACTCATAGAGAGACGCCACTACTTGCCGATGGAGAGCTGCAAATTTTGTCCTATACTCGGCACTCAGGGCCGTTGAGCAGGGAGGGATCTTTTTAGTGCAAGCACAACAAAATAAATTATTTAAACAGGTCATTTAAATTGATATTTTAAATACATTGAACGCATGATTATTACTGTGAAATTACTTATTTCTGTGGGGGTAAACTTTCGAGGTTTGAGAAAAAATTATTGATATGTGGGGATTTAATTTAGTGGATGGAGAAGTGTTGAGTAATAAAATAAATGCATATTAAATTTTAATTTCGTGGTGATCGTGAGCTAGTGGGTCTCTCCATAACTCAAAAAAGGAAAATTTTACATCCACGAAAATTAGTAATTTCACAGTACTTGTTCATTTTTTAAAAAAAAAAACTTTGTCTTTAAAGCTTGGATGTACTCGATACTAGATAGTTTTAATTAATTCTTGGCTTTTAAAATCTTCATGTAGTTAAGACGAGATCTTGGTCTAAAAGGGTTGCATTAATTGTATTCTACTGAATGCAAAGCACAAAGTATTGTTATTTTTTACTGGATCACAACGTGTTTTAAAAAAAGATATTTAAATCGATATTTTTTTTACGTATATTAACTTTTCAAAGAATACATGGAATTATTTGACTTCGATTTCCAATTTCATTGTTAATAGATTAAAATTCATTTAATATGCAAGATTTATGAAATTTATGAAAGGTTTTGTAGAAACAAATTATTATCAAAGAAAATCAAAGAAATAAAAAGTCAAAATATCAGGAAATCAGTTGGACTTAGGTATACAACTATGTCTTACCTTCTTTCTGCCAATTAAAACTAATTTAGATAAGTATTTCCCTCTGAGGATATTTAAACTCGAAGTCTTTTGTTGAAGATCGACAGATTCTTGACAACGAATACACATTTATGTCAATACATACCACTGTATGTTTCGAGAACAATTATGAGGAAAATACATGTCAAAGATTTGTTTGGCTAAAGTAAATTTTCATTTAGTTTCAATATAGACTCTAATGAAATAAAATAAGGAAAGTTTTGGATAATTCCTTCCTCGTATCGTTGAACATCGGTTTTAAAAAATAAAGCAACGTCCTTTTTCTTTTTCTTTTATGTAATAAGATAGAAACATAATTTAAATCAATTTCATATACAGAAACGTGTATGTTCCTGTAATAAATCTCAGTGAATGATATATCAGTGGAAGCCGAGATCTGTATGTCGAACCAAACACCTTGTTGATACAGACCTCTTTGAACCATGATAGGTATACATTTCTTTATGTCTAAAATATCACTTAAGATGTTCTATCTATTTAAGAGTATTTAATAGTTTAATGCATAGTTACACGTATGATATAGTTAGAGGACACAATATATTCACGTGATGTTTACTTTCACGAGTTATATGCATGTCACAAGCAAAGAACACATAGGAACAAGTGAATAAAAGAAGGAAAACTGGAATTTATAAAAACGAAATTGGCATACATAATTCGAGAAAACGATTAAAAACTTTTAACAATTACATTATGTAGATAAACCAGTTATTGAATTTGAAATATAACAAGGTATAAAAATTATTTTCACTCTTTTTTAGCAACAATTATCGCATGGAATTTCTTCTTAAATTAATAATGATAAAGTTCTGAATCATTTTACCTTTTTTCAGTTGCTCATATCCACGACAGAAACTTGTTTTGCAAGCTGTTATACATGTATATTGGGCCTGTAAGAGCTGATTAGGACGAGAACATAAAAGGACTGCATCTGTTTGTATATTGAGTGGACCAATGCAAAGTGCACTTTATTTTTGCTGTGTCTCATCGTGTTTCAAAAGGCCATTTAAATCGATATATTTCTTTTATTCATTCGTCATCCTCGAATGCATTGCATGCAATATACTTTGTACATTTAATTTAAAATAATGATTTTTTAAGCTGTACAAATGCAAAGGAAATCATAATTTTATAATCATATGAATATATTATATTTTTTATATTTATCAAATCCAATAATTTCAAAGACGACAATGAACTAAATGACTTCGAATTCAACAATTCATTAGTTGTAAATATATTATAAATCATTTTGTTTGCAAAACTGATGAAAATTTTATGTGAAAGATTTTATACGTTTATACGTTTACACATATGCGTTTTATAGATACATGTAGTATCGTTATCCAAAAAAAAATACCTAGGCTCGTTTATACAACCATGTCTTACCTTCTTCCTGTCAATAAAATTAATATTATTTAATATGTCCTTATGAAACTGGTAGTCTTTTATTGAAGGTCTACCGTTTCATGACAACCAATACACATTATTTATCAGGACATTGGTTTCATAATCAGTATTAAAAAAAGTCAACTTAAAAAAATGTTTGAAAGAAGGAAATTTCCTTTTGTTTCTTTATACACTCTAATGAAAAAAAATGTCAGTAGTCTTGAATAATATTTCCTCGTTATCAACGGAAACAAAGTGTTACATGTAATGAAATGCAAAGTATTTTTTTCCTTTTAACTTATGCATGAAGACAGAGATTTAAGTTTGTAATTCAGGTCAATTTCATAAATACAAGACACGTGTTTGTTTCTGTAATACAACTCAGTGAAACCCAGGATCTTGATGTCCAGCCAGATGCTTTGTTGACAGAGTTACCTTTAGATATTCAAACTACATGTATTAAAGAGTTATGTACAAGGGTGATATAATTAAACATCTTGATATATTTACATGATGTTCATTTTCACGAATAATATGCATGTCACAAGTAAAGAATTCACAGGAACAATCGAAATAAAGAGGGATAACTTGAATTAACTATTTCAAATTTCAACCCTATTTATTTCTTTTATGTAAAATACCAATGAACACTGGATGTCTGGGAAATGCTGTATAGCAATTTTTTTTTTTATAAAAATATCAATATCCTTTTCCGATTCGAGTAACAACTATTTACAACTTTATTCTTAAAGGAAAAATGCTTAGGTTCAATATGATTTTAGGTTTTACATTGAAAGGCATTTTTACCTGTATTTCACTGGTGAAAATATGTAAAGTTGTAATTTGGCTTTTATTTTGAATAAAAAGTTATATTCATTTTTAAACAATTGCACCATGTAGGAATACTAGTGACTGGTTTTGGATAAAGATTATTTTCATAATCGCATTCTCTTCGATCATCAAGTATCACATACATAGTTGTCATCATTTTGTCTTTAGATATTCACAAGATGAGTTTGTGAAACAATGATGCATCCGTATGATAGCGTACATGTACATCATGTCAATTTCCAAAGGCCAAGGTCCACATGTATATATTGTTGATACACAGGAAAGTCTTCTTATAAGAAATACACCTGTAAAATATGAAAGCCCTAGTTCTGCCTGTTCAAAAGTATTGGCAAATGTTTAAAAAGTGAGACAAACTCTACGGTCAATGTCAAAAATATTTATACCTACTAAGAGGTCTTTTCACAATGAATACACATGAAAAATGAAAGTCCTTGCGCCAAGGTAAAATGTGTGTCTTTAGGTAAAACTCCAAGGTGTAAGTTTAAAGGTCTCATTCGGCAGTGCCCACGCAAAAGTCGTGTCACAAGAAATACACCTGTGAAATATAAAAACCATAGCCAAAGCCATTAACAAGTTATTGGCAAGGCTAAAGTTTTTGCAGACAAACAGACATTTATAAAACTAAACAGACAGATAGATATACAGAGAGACAGTCAGACAGACGGATGGATAGGACAAAAACTATATATCCACAAAACTTCGTATATTTGGTTGGGATATAATACTGACAAAGTGCTGAGTCATGCTAACATCCTTGGTTGATTTTATCCACGGCAGATAAAAGAATATGCTTTCCTTTATTTGATACAAAGCACTAGACTAAGTAATTCAGATCAAATTTGTAAGGACAAAGTAGAGCATGCAATAAAAGGAATTATTTCTTACAGATCATTTTGATTTTTTTTAAATATCTGTTCAAGTTATTTAAACTTTGTTTTTAAAGGATAGAATATTGTAATATTTCCTTAGTTTGATATTTGATAATTTAAATTCAGTTGGACTTTGAGGAACTTAATAGTTAGGACGATATTTTAGTCTTTTGAAGGGCTACATGTGTTACATGCATTATTTTGCATCCAGTTTGTTATTAGGACAAAACAAGTGTAAATTGCTGTGTGATTGTTTAATTCTGAGTTTGAATGTTCACATATTATTGATAGATATTTTTATGTAACATAGAATTGTTTTATTTAGATGAATATCTTACTCGTTCCAACCCCCCTGTCTGTTTGTCAAAAACTTTAACCTTGTTCATAACTTTTAAGTGAGTAGGGCTATTAGTTTCATATTTCACACGTGCCTTTCTTGTGGCAAGACCTTTCTTACTTTTACTTACTTTCTGAGGCCTGTCGTTCTGTAAGGAACATAGGCCATCAAGAACAGTCCTCCAAAGAACACGATTCTGCGCTGCTCTAACTGCGTCATTCAAGGTCATGTTCTTTATCTTTAGATCCGACTCCGAGTCACGCCTCCAGAAGTTTCTGGAGCGTCCTCATTTTCTTTTGCCCTGTAGGTTCCAAGTCAGGGCCTGGAGTGTGATGCTGGATGGTGACTTCCTTAATGTGTGTCCAATCCAGCCCCACTTCCTCAAAGGAAGACCTTTCTTGAGAAACCAATAAATTTTTTCTCTTGACGTTGACCTACTTTTATCGCAAATTACCAAACTTAAATTTGGCATTGCCTTTTGAACATTTGGTGCTAGGGGTTTCCCATTTCGCATGTTATTTATTGTATCCTTTTAACGGGTATAATTAATTTTGACATTTAATCTTGACCGTTGAGTTTGATCCATTATCAAAAACACTTCAATCTTGATCATAACATTTGAACAGTTAGTACTAAGGCTTTCATATTTTCACATGTATATTGTTTATGACAAGATCTTAATGAATACCAACATTATGACAATGTGGACCTTTTGACCATGATCTTGGAGTTTGACTTTCATTTGAGAAAGTTTAAATTTAGCCATGAGCTTCCAGATGAGGGTGTCAATGTTTCTCAAACACATCTTTTGCCTGAAATAAACATACATGTAGGTATCTACAAAACATTATTTTGAAAGTAACTTTGAGCCTGTACAAATGCCATTGGGTTGATGTTATGGTACCCGTTAATCTTAACGAATTGTTGAACTCAAAAATACAGATGTACTTCATAGCAAATGATTGAATCTACATGTAAGCAACGCAAAAAGTTAAGTAAATTCTTTAATTCATCTAAGAAAAATTATAAAGGTTATTTACAGGGAAAAATTCTTTTCGATTTATTATTCTCACATCATCTCAAATACACGTAGTTGCAAGGTATACTAGTATTTATTTCAAAAGAATGAACATATATCTCAAATCCAAATTCTGCGTATGAAAAAGCTATGCTTCAGAATTTTAATTAAAGTTCTAAAAGTCATTTAGGAATATATTTTATGAGTCAAGAAAAAAATTGATCATAATTCAAAATAAATGCTCTAAAAGCTTCTGTGATATCAAAATTATATACTTTAAACATAAAAGATTAATCCCTGATAAAACTTCATACCAATTTTAATAAAATTTAGTTTAATTGTAAATTTAAACTAATCAAGTAATAACTGAATATCTTTTCGCAGAGCTTTAGGTAACAGAACAGACCAATTTAAATGTTTCAAACATTTATTTGTCTATTTTATAAAAGTGAGCCGTATGATGAGCGTATATTTAGAAATACTGAAAAACTAAATTCAAATTATCCAAGAAACGGAAATGAACAACTGTTGGTATTCAAAGTCATTGAATAAATTGCTCTTTTTCACTTCTGCTTCTAAAATACTAGTACCGATAATCAATTTTTCACATTAACACCGGTAATTATTCTCTAACTTTTAACTCCGGTTTTCAGCAAAAGATTCTGTTCTCGTGGTATGCACTGTACGAAAGGCAACTACAATAAAAAGATAACATAATCATGCGTTTTGAAATTGGTATAAGTGGTTCTGAGATTGTATATATGTTGTATGCAACTATTAGCTGAGAGTGGTACATTTGTAGGTCAACTCTTTGTTTCGAATTCTCTGTTTTTTATTTCATATCTTATTCATGGATGGGACAAGGAAATAAATCTCAAAGTAGTGTACACCGGTATAGTAACGGAATGTTCAACTAAAATATGAACATGAACTTTGCAATTTAAGTTTTACCGTCTGTGTATATTATTGATCGCTTTTCTATTTAGCTAATGTGCAATATGTTGTCGAGCTGGTATGTTCGATTTCATGTGTATACATTTGCAATAAATTTATATCAAATGATAAAAAAATGGATACTGTAGAATGAGTTTATACTTGAAATACTACTTATATTAAGCTCAGAAACAAAAAAAAATCAAATCATGTTAATTCCAATCTTTTTTCATTAATCATTTAGTGCACAATATTTTGAACTAATAATTACATTTAACCATTACATGATTGCAAGTATAAATAATACACAAACGTAAACCTTTTTCAAAATATGACTTTTTTTTCTTATTCAAAAGTCAAGCCAGATTCATCAGTACATTTTAGAGAAGTGGAGGATTGAAAAGTGGAATTCATTATGCTTTTCATAAAGATTCGTTTTAGTTACCATTAACGTTTGTTTTATTAAAATATACATGTACAAATATGAAACAGATGTCGCAGACACTGTGTTATCCTTTATTTCAAGTTTACTGGGATGTATCGAGTCGACATGTGATCATGAATGGAAGTAAATCTTGTCAGTTGATGATGTGTCGTCAATATATTGAAATTTTGAATTAAAGATCACAGCAGCTTATTTTTCCCTTCTCGTGTAGAACTTTTGGAAAAAAAACTGTTTTGTAAGAATACAAAAATTGTTCTGCTTATAACAGGGCGTAATAAAAACACTGTAGAGGATTCTCTTACTAAACAATTCAAAAAAAAAGCTATTTAACATCTTAAGACATTAATCCTTTCTGTACCGGCACATTTTACGTGTTTTTGGAGACCTTTTGACATGGCATAATTAAATTATTTCTAACTTTTTTATCCAAGGAGAAAGCTAGGTATAGTGCATACCATTTCGTAGGGAATTTCTTAGAGATGATATTTTATGACAATTCAGATACTCAACGACTGACCTTATTAGTAAAAATAGAGGTCAAAGGTCAATTGAGTGCAAAATTTTATGGAATTTTTTGACACTTTTTAATCTTCAAGCGAAATATTTACAAAGATGTATGTTGAAATAGGAAATTTGGGATATACCCACAAAAGGGCATTATACTGTACTACATGAAACACATAAACTTTTTTTTCAATTCTGCATATTTTTCCTTTAAAGTGGTTGCTTAGCAACGCAGAATTTTTCAATATTCGGGCAGAAATTTTTGTTTTTCACTCATCCTAGACACATACTGTAGATCACTTAATTTTTGCGACACCTTATTTTCGCGAGATAGTCATTGACTTTTCATTAGCGAGACAAAATTTTCGCGAATTGTGGATATTGCTCTATATAATCTTAAGGAATAGTATTATACGCGAGAATTAAATTTTCGCGAGCACACTGTCTCGCGTAATTACGCGAAAATAAAGTTCTCGCGAATAAAAAGTGATTTACAGTATATGCATCACAGCACATATTAAGTTAGATGTAAGGTCACAAAATTACAAGGGACATAAAAGCAGATAAATTGTTCAAAAGTTTGACCTCAGTAGAACTATTTTTAGGAGGTCAAAGGTCAAATAAGTTCAAAAATTTCATTTTTTTCACAACACTTCTCAATATTTTTGCTAAAATTTTAAACAGTGGATGCTGAAATGGAAAATTCTGAATATACTCTCAAGAAGGGATCAGAACTGCAATATCCATACATCATTTTAGTTCAAATATTTGTTTAAAGTGGTTGCTAAGCAACAGCATTTTCAATTTTTTTTAAACTATATACATGTTTGTTATTTCTCATTTTGGACACATTCTAGACACTTCTTGTATATTCCGTACTACTGTTTGTAAGATATGGGCCAACAAAAATGAAAGAACATTTTTGTATTAAGTATTGACCTTGACACTTTTGTTCTTAGGGGGGTCAAGGTCAAATCAGTACAGAATTCTGCTTTAAATTGTAAGTACATATCAGTTTTGAAACGTTTCAGTCATGGACAAATCATCTAATAGTTGACGTAAAAAAACGGCGAACGACAAAATTTGCAAGCAAAAATTTAATTTAACAAGTAAAAATAAATTGAATGATTTCATTGCAAGATTTTGCTGGTATAACAGAGCTTAAGGGGTACAATAAAGAATTGACATGCCATCTTGGAGGGAAATAATAAAAGATAGCATTGCCAATTTAATGCTAAACTGTTTTGTCAATAGGTTAAAAAATGCGACTTTTATGTCCAAATATACAAATCCAGAAATATTGCAAAATGAATTCCAAATCAGACTGATTAAATCTTCCACAAAATGTTGAAGACCAGAGCACTTTTACGTTGTGTCAACCATTCTTTCATCAATTGTCACTTCTCTGAAAGGCTGGAGGAAATTCTTCTTTGACTTGTCTGTAAAAAGAATCAGCTTCTATCCTGTAAAAGATTTAAATATTTTGAAACAGATACCGGGGGTATGTGAATTTACATTTATAGATAAAATTAAGAATGCTACAATTAATACATTGATATTATTTTCCATTTGAAATAAAAATTGTATTTATGCGATTCAGGTAGTTAAATGATATACATGTATTTATACTGCTGTATAGTAGTATAGATTGGTCTCTAGTTAATTGACGTTACACATGTAAATGTGGTATGAAGCCGTTCGCTAATTTGACATCGTCGGTAACCTACATATGATACTTTTTAGTTCTTTCAACGATCATAAAAATTGTCACTGTTTTCTCAATATGGAATACTGGGTTGACTGTTCAATGAAATATTTTTGTTCGATGTACTCCGACCCACATTTTTAAAGATGGGTAGATAGTTTGTTAATTTTGGGGTGGTTTACACTGCTGAAAAATTGATAACTGTCATAAAAATAACAAATCTCTTAACAGGGCCCATTTGATAGCTGCACAAGTGTATTGGTATAAAAACAATCAGTCAAAAAGCAGCCTATAGAAATTATACACATTTGCTTTAAAATGAAACAATTTTAGTAAATTCAAAAAGGAAAATAGATTCAAAGTTTAAAGTGCTTAACAAATTATTGGGTAGGGGCAATTTTGACAGGTCGTCAGAGTACATCAAACAAATCAATTTTTATATCGTTGGCCTGAACATCTAAACCCTGTGTTTGCGATGATGTTCGAATAAATTCAACTTATTTTTGGGTTGTTTTTGAAGTAGGCAAGTTTTTATTACCACTTCTAAGTACCATTCAAAGAAAAATGAAACTTGACATAATTCATACTAACACATAAATGTTTTTAGCATGTGTTGTGTGCTAGTACCAAAGGCCTCAGAACTTTCATCTGTGAAGTGCCACTTGCTAATCACACCAATGGCCATCATGCACAGAAAAGATCAAGATGTGGAGGACATAGGTGCTTAGTTATTAGTAAGTCAATTTCATTGCAGTCAAAATTCCTTATTGCCACTGGATGGCTATTAGTCAACACTCCCAGGTACATGAGTCGCTAGACTAGCGCAGTGGTTCTATAGTCATGAAGTAAGGAGTTGATCCTTACATCGCAGGTTCAAATCTTACTATGAGACATGGAGACCTGTCCTTCTGATAAGACACTATAAAAATATCTTATCGTAAATTATACTCATAAAAACCAATTAGGGTCCCTTGTTGCAGGACTGAAAATTCAACAACCTTGTAGTAAACCATCATGGTCGAAATACTGAAGCAAAACAAATAGCATATTTGGTAAACTGACTAAATGCAGACCTGTATTTATGCTATCGCGACATATAAAGAAAAATCGGGGAGCAGATGGATCTATTTTAATAAGATGCTATGAAAGCAATGATGGGACACTTCAAAATATTTTTAAAATAAGTAAAAATTATTTTGAGATCTCGATATTATACAATTCATTTCCAAGAATTATCAATTCATTCCTTTGGTTTATAATTCGAAACCTCAAATTACGCAATCCAATCCTATTGATTACTAATTAATTCCCTCAATTTTTCATTCGCGATCTCGAATTACATGATTAGTTTTCACAGATTTATAATACGGGATCTCGATTTGTAACAATAGGTAATGATTTTGGCAATCCGTGCTCTTGAATTTCATTACATATATGTATGAATAGATCCAATCATTTGAATCAATAAGTGCATGCGTTTTATTTATTCTGTTTCAGCAACTGTTCGTTTTTAACCTCTTTTATAACTATTTCGATATAGAAATAAAGGTATAACTGTGTTTAAATTAAATATTACGAATAAATCCAGAAAAATCACATGTGTGGAAGAAAATTCTCGTTTTTATAAAATATCAAAGAGTAAAAGCAATAATTTTTACATATTTTAAAAGCAGAGAAAATATCCTTTTTAAACATATAAATTTTTCTTAAAGTAATATACGCCATATGGATGCCGATTTGTATGTGAAACAAAATGATTAAATGATTTGAAACACATAAAGTGTAATGAAAAAAAATAATATTTCCACAAAATTTAACTATAAAACTCGTTGTAATAACAGAACAATAAAGCAATATCTGCAATCAAGAATTCAGTCTTTTCATGAATATTGATAAAGGAAGTGCGTAAACAGTAGGTCTAAATATAGACACGTATGTTCACTGGAAATCATAGACAACGAGGCACGTTGCATTTTGACAACGATTATTAATAAAAGGTTAATATGCGTCATAACAGAGTATAGATGGTTGATACTGATTACATTTAAAGATAAGTTGTATTAATAGTAACACGCCATCCATGTCAAAAGTGAGTTGTATCTCAAAGGGCTTACCTCGTTTTCTTGACGCCGTGTTTGTTTATCAATCTAAAAGTAGCGACGGCGTCACGTGGTGGATTTACTTAAAAATAGACATTATTCTCCTTGCAGGATAATAAATAATTGTAATTTGATAACTTTATAACGAATTTTATTTAAACGGTGTAATTTACAGCATTTTCGTAACTTTTATTGGTAAACAAAATATATAAATTTCCAGCCGTATTTTAAAATGGCGCACGTTATAGCGTATATTACTTTAATGATTTAATCAGAAAAAATATATCCATCGTCGGGAAAATCGTCCTTGCTTTGGAAAATAGCGTCATTTTTATAAAGTGACGAATGTCTTTAAAACGTCAAATCTATTCATTACCGATTATTAAGGCTGAAAATTTTTACAGGGTCTGAAAGTAGAGAAAATTTCCTAAAAGATGATATATAGATTATATACCTTTATGCTGTAATCGGGATGTCGTGTTTTAACGCGCTATCGGTCATATTGACCGATGCGGTAGAGAAGGGGTTAAAGGTGTTTCATGTTAAACTATTGGCAGCTTCTCAGGATAGACTTCTGGTTGGAATTATTTTTACCGTTCTTCCACAAGCTCTTGTTATCTAGATAAAATGATGACAAATCAATAGTGTACAATCCAGAGTTATGTTAGATTTAAAGTTCCATATCTTAAACTTGCATTTTAACAGAGATCTTGCTTTTATATTTTTTTGATGCAGTTCTTCAAATAAAAAGATTAAGGCTTCATTTAAAGTTTATTGTAAATGACTGAAGATAATGTAATTTAGATTTTAACATTTTGTGCACACATATAAGTTCTTTTTAAGATAAGTGAAGAAATATTAATATTAATATTAAATTATTAATATTTCTTCACTTAGGGCAGTTATATTAGTTTAAGAGTTGTTGTAAAATGTGCTTTATAAATAATAATAAAATTTCAATACAACGTGTATTGGTTTCAATCCTCTGTTAAAACTAATGTCCAAATAACTGTATCTCACTTCTATTCTCAATGACCGTGTAGTGTAGGACAGCGCCGCGAGAATTCCATCGGCATCGAAAGCAAGTTTTTGACTTGCCTAGATAGCCGAGCGGTCTAGCGCGCTGTTCCTGTACTGCTAGGAGACAGATTCCGTAGGTCGTGAGTTCAACCCCGGGCTGGGGCGGAAGTGGGTATCCATGTAAAAGTGAATTTCTTTGTGCTTTCTATATTAATATTTCTTCACTTAGGGCAGTTATATTAGTTTAAGAGTTGTTGTAAAATGTGCTTTATATATATATATATATATATATATATATATATATATATATATATATAGGAGATAACATATCAGGGGCGTCGGCAAGTATTTGACATTGGGGAGGCGAACTGGATTGAAAAGGGGGGTGTTAACTGACGTGTTTTTCCTTAAATTCAAATTTCTACCAGTATATTGATATATTTTCCCATTCTGTCAATGTTTCAAAGACTCCACCTGATTAAAAAAACAAAATCGTTTTATATGATTTTATTTACGTCATGTCATAAGCACATATGAGAAGCACGTAGTTGAATAAATATTATGTTCTAAATTCACCAGTTCAAACGAACATAAATTATTTATAAATGAAAACTCAAAACACCAATATATAGGATGAGCTCGCATGCGCGAGTGCAACAGCTTTTAATTTGACATTCATTATAACATTAAATAAATCTTCGTCACATACAAGTAATCATCCCATTCTACAAAAGAGAAACGATAATTTAATGAACACATTCATAAAAAGAAAAACCATACAAATTAATAAACTTGGGGAGGGGTGGGTGGGTGGGTGGGGGGGGGGGGGGGTCTGTTGCACTTAAGGCAGCGAAACTTCGAATGACTTAAAAACCCCTTAATACAACCCAATACGACATATACATGCCTAGCATGATTTTAACCTACAGAACCGCGAAATCTTAAACCAATCGATCTTCGATACAGCCACGCCCCCAAATTCCGTAAACAAACCAACGTTTTTACCGTAACTTTTATAAATATATTTATGTTCTAAATTCACCAGTTCAAACGAACATAAATTATTTATGAATAAAAACTCAAAACACCAATATATAGGATGAGCTCGCATGCACGAGTGCAACAGACTTCGATGATAAAGAAAAGATAAAAAGTTGTAATTCTAACAAAAAACACCCCTCCCCTTAAATACCGAGACCTTTTGTAACAAACAATTTCTGCTGTAAACTTTCTTTTACATAACCATCTTTAGCTGAATCAGATCGCCATCTGCCACGCTTTTTGAAAAGTCTGTCACAAATTCCAGAATTAGCGGCTGCAGTGGCACCGCCTGCACGAAGGCTATGCAAACCAAATTTGCTCTTATCTAACCCAATAAATTCAAGCGCAGACAATAAAATTTTTCTAGCTCGGGTATATGATAAACTTTTATGTCCTATTAAGGAACACATACCTGATTTTTTACAAAAATTTATTGAACGAAAAATAAACTCATTTGAACAAGGAGAAATCTTAGCTTTCTCTAAATATCTTTTGGTGATAATAATAGGACATGTAACACGACCAGTGCCAGATATGTACACAGTATTTCCTTTCATATAACGATCAGTCTTACTTTTCTGTATAAAAATGGTCATATGATCATCATAAAGGCTTATGTCTCACATCCTAATATTAACTAACTCTGAGAACCTCAAAAAACCTGTGAAACTTAAAATACACATACATGCTATTCGAAGGTCTAATAAGTTACACGTTTCGTTCCCATACAATACACATATGTTTCTAAGAATTTTAGGTGTAATAGGTTCCTTTTTGTTGTTAGATCGGTGTCCAATTGATCTGTGACATCCTTCCCTGGTGAAAATTGCTAGATCCGAGGAACACGGATTAGGGTACCCGGATAGTTTATGTGGCCAGCTAATAGCATACAACGCTTCATCGATAGTATTCACTGAATTACAAGTTTCACTAAGTTTGACCATGTACAATGAAATATTATAATCTGAAGCAGGAAGTGGAGAAATTTGATAAGTAGAACACCACTTACAAAATCTGTTGAATGCAGCTGAATATTGTTTCTTAGTATTTTCCGCCTTTGATTTTTCACACACAGAAGGGAGTATGTCAGCTAGTTTCTTTAACTGTGGATTCACACATTTCCAGGAAGATGTCCATTTGCCCGATTTAAAGATATCTGCAAAACTGGTGAATTAAAAGAAAAAATAATGATACTAAAATATCGATTATTAGAATATCAGGACCTCGCCAAATAATTGCATGGCCTTGTCCTATAAACCACTGACAGTAAATTATTTCTCAAATTAAATACTGTATATACTGGTAATTCGTAATAAATTTTTGAAAATATCAGGACCTCGCCAAATTAAACATGGCTTTGTCCAACAGAGTAATAATATTTTTTTGTTTGTTTTTTTTTTATATCAGGACCTGCCAACATAAATGATATGGCCTTGACCAAACACCCATCAATACAATTTTTTTAAATGCATCAATTAATATGTCTAGTATTGTACGTATAATGCGATAATTATATCAACAAAATTTATATACATATATAACCATGACCTTGCCAGCTTCATCAAGACAAACTCTTGAAAGGGCCGTGTCTATAATCTTAAAACCGATCTGTACAACAAAAATTCAGTCACAATTTTACTCTAAGACTTAGACCTTGCCATCTTCATCAAGAAAGATCTTGAAAGGGCCATGTCTAACACAAAATAACACTCTTCATACCTTGCCAGCTTTAATTTTTCAAGACAATCTTGAAAAGGGGCCATGTCTAAACTGTTTCACAGCAAAGCCTCACAGCCAGGACTCTAGAATTGAAATAACTTGAGCCAAAAAGGCTTTTATTATTCGTGCCATGACAAAACACATTTTGATGTGGCTCAAATTCTAATACGTCAATCACATAATTCTTGAATGTCATATTTTGACCAAACAACAAGGTCCAAAAAGGAGATGATGGCCATTTTGGAACGATTAAGGTACCACTAGCTCTACAGAATTGCAAATGCTTAATTGTTCGAGAAACCAAAAAGATGGGTGGAACCAGCCAATTATTTTCGAATTTCCAGTTTTTCGAAAACGCGTCTACTGCCTCTGTAGTACATGTAGGACACCAAAATAAAGAATTGAATCTCTGTAATTTGGCATTTTGAGCATAGAAAATCTGTCCACCGTATGTGGACCCCACATACTATCAATTAATTCGAAAAATTCTGTATTAGTTTGCCAATCATCAAAATCAATGACATTAGAAATGTAATCGGCTTTTGTATTCAACTCTCTTGGAATCCAAACTAAATTCAAAGAAATACCAGACTCTGCACAAATAGAAAATATACTAAATGCTAGATCTTGTAAATGAATTTTTGTACTGCCTCTCTGGACAATTCTTACGCAGTTTTGGTTGTCTGTATGCCAACGCACAGATTTGCCTTGGAGTGAACTGGAAAAAGAAAACAAAGCTAATTGAATCGCTCTTAACTCTTTCCAAGTTGAACTCATCAAAGATTCAGCTTCTGACCAAACATGATGGAAAACATTTTCGTTCAATTCAACAGTGTAAGCACCAGCAGCAACATTGCTAGCATCTGAAAACGCTATAGTAAAAGGCAAAGATTCTTGAATTAAACGCCTAAGATTTAGCTTAAGCAAATTCTGTGACCAAAATTTCAGTTCTGTTCTAACTATGTCTGGAAATTCAAAATTTATAAATTTGTCCCAATGAGCTCTGCTCTCCACTGCTAAATAAATATGTCTTGTCATCAAACTACAAACATTTCCGTAAACAGGTGACATCGAAATAATCTGACCTGCAAACCTGGCTAGCTCTCTAGCTGTAATCAAAGGAAAAGTATTCATTATAAATTTCAAAGAATCTGAAGCATCTGCAATTCTTCTTTCCGGTATACTTAAAGATACTGTCTTGGAATCCCATACCAAGCCAAGCCACTCCATAGACTTTTTTAGCTGAAATAATGACTTTTCAACATTGATTAATAAACCTGCTTGAAGAAGAGAATTACGAACAAAATTTGAAGCTTTCAAACAATTTTCGTAATTGTTACCAAAACCAAACCCGTCATCAAGATAGAGAACAATGTCAATACCATGGTTCCTCCAGTGTTTCACCAATGGTCTAAGGCACTTAGTAAAAATATAAGGTGCTAAAGTCAAGCCGAATGCTAAAACATTGAAACAATAAAACTGATCATTCCAACAAAACGAAAAATATGTCAGCTGTTTCCTACATTAATCAATATGGTGGTATCCTGATTTTAAATCGAATTTAAAAAGAAAACATTCTTTTTTGAAAAAATTCAAAGCCACATTCCAATCTTCAAACTTTACTTTCTTTTTATCTACAAATTTATTCAATTCGCTCAAATCTAAAATTAGCCTCTTTTTACCCGAATCTTTGTTAACTGCAACACTAAGAGGGCTAAGAACAAAAGGCTGGAAAGGAACTTTCTCAATGCAGCCGGATTCTAACAGATCTGAAATTGAACTATTTACAAATTCAACATTTTCAAGAGCTGACTTATTATTCTTGAACTTCATTGGAGGTGGTGCCGTCTGAAAAGGAACTACATAACCGTTATTAATGGTATCAATAACAAAATCGCTAGCACCAATACTTTTCCAGAATTCAACATGCTTAACTAAGTTTCCTTTAACACCTTTGCCATAGACAGGTAATTTTTCAAATTAATCTACTTGATTCAAAAACAAATCAATTTGCTCGTTCAAAATAGAATCATGAACAAAAATGTCATACTTTTCAATTGATTTACTGGGTACTTGAATTGTTTGTGGCCTGAGGTTGGGAACTTGATTTGGGGGTTGCTGTGCATTGAGACTTCCAGTGCCCGTATTTCTTACAGTTATAGCAGATATCATATGGAGATGCTTCGCGACGTCTTGAGTAACGAAAGGGCTGCTGAGAAGGAGTAGTCCTACGGTCAGGAGGAGCAGAAATCGTCGCTGATGCATTCCTGTTTGAATAAGGCTTGAATCGCCGTTTCTCTCGGAGTGCCCGGAGCGCCCTGCCGCATTCGCTTTTCGTCGTCCGAGTCTGAGGCGAGGTCATCACTTTCGTACTCTCTTACAGTGGTCCAACCCGCTGGTGATTTATCTGCTATACGAATAAGCTTGTTTCTCTTGTTAATCTTGGTAATAACAGAAGAAATAATGGCAGACGAAGCAGAATCTTTAACTTTTTCTGTACTTTAGCTAAATCGTTCAGAATTTGAGAATTAAATTCAAATTGAATTTTGTTTCCCTCGTGCTTAAAGGAAACTGAAACGTCTTTCTTGAGTTTCTTAGCTAATTCATCGAAATCTTTACCCACAGACAGTTCTTCCTTCAGAGTGTGCAGCTTTGAGTCTAAATAGGTCTTGAATAGGTTGAGAGTGTCGGCCAGGTCTGACGAGGTTTTCTCCGTCTCAGGAATAACCGTAGGGGTGTCCAAATTCAGCGTAGAACCCTTATGGACAGTAGGAGAAATATCATTCAGCAAGGTTGCCGGAATTCAGCCAAAAAATCTTTTTGCTTCGACATTTGTACTGGTAGCTGTTGCACTTAAGGCAGCGAAACTTCGAATGACTTAAAAACCCCTTAATACAACCCAATACGACATATACATGCCTAGCATGCTTTTAACCTACAGAACCGCAAAATCTTAAACCAATCGATCTTCGATACAGCCACGCAACCAAATTTCGTAAACAAACCAACGTGTTTACCGATTTTTATAAATATATTTATTTTGAGATACATATATACTTATCTTTAAAATAATCGATTAATAAGCACTAATTAACACTACATAAATGAAATCTGTTCATTAAATAATACACAATGTCACTGCACTTTAAAAGCGTCCAAAAATGAAGCTCCGTCCATACTGTGCTGACACAAAGTCGTTAGCAACTGCAAAAATGTTCAACGCATCTCCACCGGCAAGTGGTGGCGTCTCCATATGAGTGAAAAATTCTCGAGAGGGGCGTTAAGCAAGATACAATCAATACAATCTGTAGCCTCCCTGTGCGTGTGCAGGATCATCAAATTCAGCCTTTCCTGGGACATAGTGGCACGAAGATAAGTCTTTACTCGACGCAAAGCAGAAAATGTTCGCTCACTTGAAGCGTTAGTGGCTGGCATCACTAAAATAAGTCTCAGTAGAGTCACAATCTCGGAGAATAGGCATCTGGAAGCTGGAGACATCTGAGACACTAAGGTCACCAAAAAGGAAACGGACACAGTTGAGGAATCATTTAAGTTGTTTCGTGCGAGCGTTGTAAATGTATCCAGCTGTGAAGAAAGAGAGGTCTTGTCCAGATCATCTCCATAGAACTTTAAGACAAAGTCCAAATCTTCTTTGTATGTCTTGTCGCCACGCACAGACTTCAGAAAAACTTTTTTTTTTAATGATAGTATTCAGCATGTAAAAAGAAAAATTTATGAGGTTATAAAATCATTATTACAGTGTGATAAATATTCCATATAAAAAGAATCTTCTATACACATAATAGAGAATAAGCAATCTAATCTTTATACGCATATTGACATAAATGCATTTTATTTGCATCAGTATACATGTATACATTTAATAATTCTACTAATTCAGTCAGGGGGATCCGACTTTTTCCCTAAGCGGGGGACACGAATTCTCTGAATTAGCTTGTTATCCATTGTTTTCTTGTTATCATTGGTGTAAGGATTGCAGTTTATATTGTTTTTTTTCAGTCAGTTCTCTAATGTCTTCTCGGCCTAAATATATATGAGAAAATTCTCTGTGAAATATTTATTCTGAGTCAGTAGCTTAAAGCATATCGATGTTTTACTCCCTGAAACAGTCTGACTCTCTCATTGATTGAGATGGAAAAATAACGAATAATCACACAGTACGTATGAATCTTTCATTTTAAGAATTTTTTATTTTGACTTTTAAAGTAAGTATAGTAGATTTGCTTGAAATCTGTACCATCAATCATGTTTTTATTGAATTTTCACGAGTAAATGCTTTTGCATCATAACTAATAAAAACGCATGTCACAAATTAAAACATTTCGCTCAATCGATGATACACTCAATCTTATAATTGTTAATTAAACATTCATTCTGAAGTCTACAGACGTTAAGAGCAAAATTTCGGTAGAATGTATGCATACTAAAGACGAAAAATCGTTGACGCTGTGAATATAATTTCGTTTAAAACAGTACTTTAGACTTCAGTATTTAAGTTACATTTATATAGTAATAGTATTTTTTTGAAAAAGAACACATTAGTATTGCTAAAGGAAATTTCCTCGAGTCTTTGAAAAAAAGACCATTTTCCACAATGGGGCATATTTCTGCCATTATTGATTTAGGAATCTAGATCTTGAACTGGTTAAAAAAAATCGATTCTCCCTACACAAACTGGTATCAATCTGTCCAGAAGCAGCGTGATCGTTTCACTTTATACGCATATTTTTTTCATATCTTGATCAATAGATTGCAGTATTAGAAGTTATAATGAGTATGTTTGTAAAAGTAAAATCGTAATATACACAACACAATCGTGGTCCATTAGGAGATTTAAGATTGAACCCGAATGAATTAATGTTATTCGTTTAATTTTTTATGCTTACATATGTTTCTGTTACAAATGTATTAATGTTAAACAATTTCTTTAATTTAACAATAAAAATGGACTAAAAATAAAAAAACATTTCCAGGAATTTCCATTCATAGAACACATTTGTCTTAATCAAAATAATTATTCAAAAATGATAATTTGAAATAACTGATTATACATCAGGTGCAGGATTAGGTGGCATGGTGCAGTAAACGTCCCCTGCCGACCGACAAAACCACCGTGTGCTCCTTTTCATAATCAGGAAATAACGGGAAAATCCTTCGACAATTTTGTTTGTTTGTAAGTTTGTAAATAATGACCTCACAATAAGTATGAAGAATTTAAGTCAATAATTGATTGAATGATACAACTTATTTGCTGTAAACGTCATTGTATCGACCATATTACTTGTGAAATGGTCACTTTAAATGAGACTACCGATATTTTTGTTTGTCTATAACTTATTTCGTTAAAGAAATTATTTATATGTAAATCATGCTCTTTCGTATAGACTCAAACGAGAGATATCATCCCCGTATTTACGTGATACATGTAGGGATATATTGCTGCAATAGTAAGGAAAGCTGACGATTAAATTGTTAAATTTATCACCTTTATCATGAACCTTTGTTGTTATATAACAGATAAAAACAAAACTGCTGGATGCTGCTGGCGAAGTATCCAATTGAATATTAATGAATATGTCGAAAGCATAAATATAATATACCAAACGAAACACCCCCCCCCCCCCCCCAAAAAAAAATAAAAAGAACCTGGAATATTTGCTTAACAATCATGCAAAACCTAAACTAATTAAAGAAAGCTACATGTATGCTGTAGCAATAAAGCTTTTAAAAAAGCAAGAATATACTTAGGTAGTATTGAGTATTAGGAAGACGATATGCCGATTTTAGGACCTGATAGGGAAGGCAAGAAGAACTGGCATATCTCCAACTCATTTAAGGTCACACGACACGTTGCTCAAAAATATATAATTTTTCGTTAGGATTTGACATTGAAGTATAGGTACTTAAACAAGTTTTCTCACAAAAAATTAGGGTACTTTGCCAGACATTTGGCCAAGATACAATAGGGTCATTTTTCTTATATATAACCTTTATGGTTAAGAGCAATATATGGTAAGTGTCTCAATTGGCCCCTTAAAATGAGTATCTTAATTTTACTTTATATATAGCTTTATATGCGAACTTTATTGGTCATTTTCATTTTGATCAAAACGCCGTTATTTTAGAAGTATGACATCATAAAAATCAAGTTTTCCCGCCATTTTAGCATTTTTTGTATAAAACTTCTTATTTTCAAGCAGTTTTTCTTCCAGAAAATATAGAGCGCAGCCTAGAACAAGATTTATATTTTTACCAAAGATGTAGCTATCCAATACTGATAAGTGACAGAAAAATTATTCATGTTCTACACTGCGCTCTATGTTTCCCATAAGAAAAAAACATCAAGAAAAAGGCATATTTTTGGGCTTTTTCGTTGGATAGCAAAAATAGCATCATTTCTCATGTCATTTACAGCTAGAGAGTGCATATTAATGTGAAAAATATATTTGAAATAGTTCTAATATAATCTCTTCTTCAAAATAAACTCCAATTAAACATATCTGAATGTCATTCTAAAATGTTGATTTTTAGGGGGCCAAAATTGGCTCTTACCATATATACTCCTTTATAAATAGCCTATACATGTAACACAATTTTTGGTGTATTTAAAAACATTTTTAAAACAATGTACAAATCAGAAGTGAATGACAAATATGAATATATTAATTTTTTAAAAATACCAAGAAATACTAAACGTGTCGTATGTCAAACTGCGTAGTGCCTAGAATATAGGTACTAGTGGCTAACACAAAAAAAAATTAGCTACAGACCTTCGTCAATACCTGTCTGAAAAATCGAATGAACGGTTGAACGAGGAAAGGCTTTGTCTTAAAATGTTGGCAAACAACTTAAAGGGGCAAGGACACAGTTTCAACTAAAATTTCAAAATTTATTTTTTCATTGTTACAAAGATTTAACTTGGATCTTTCTAATGTTCATCAAAACTATGAACGCCAGTTGTCCAGATACAAGACAGATTAAGAGCTCCAAACATTTGTTTACGCAGGTAAATAAAATAATATATGTTCAAAGTAGATATTTCCAAATAAAAGTTCATTTTTAATACGATTCGACAGCTATGATTGATTTGCTGAACTTCATTTTGTTATAAATATGAATATTTTCTCTATGCAAGCAAAAACAAGGCACGAGCGTTGTTTACATTATGAAGACCTTTAAGTTCTATATCTTGTTTGTTAATCAACAAATGATTTCAAATTTTTGCTAATCTGTAGATGATGCCATAGGTAGGAATTGTAAATATTATAATTGGTTTTAAAAAATCAATTGAAACTGTTTCCAGGCCCCTTTAGAGTTATGTAAATAAGCAAAGATAAAATGCACAATTGGAGCTTAATGAGAGGCTGACAAATCTGAATGTAACTGAATTCAGGATACTCCAGTAATGTTTCTTTGTTTCTATTGATTCCATTTTGTTAAACATAACGCATCAGGTAACAGATGCGTTATTATTTCATTAAACTAGAATTAGAAAGAAAAGGCCAACAGTCATCAATAATCATCATAATTGTCTAGTATTTGTCTTTTAAGTCAGACATTTGTGAAAGAGACAGCATCAGCAAAGAAGGCTCTTCAAGGTGAGATTAAGAAAATGAAAAAAAAAACACAAAACGATTTCAGCTGAATCAAACGCTACTAAACTAACGATGTTATTGAATCTAAATAGGACATCCCTTTTTATTCATTTCATGTTTTATTTTATAATGTTTTAGTGTACTTTTCAAAATGATTGCCAATTTTGACGGCTTTATTTCGGGCTTATTCCGCCACAAAATATAGTCCCTGGCTTAACCCTACTTGAATGGAATTTAATTGCGGTTTTTGCAATGGATATAGTTTAATTTGTATTGTAGAATCTAATTTCAACGATAAAACTTTAAAACGATGCATAATTTTAGAAATAAAGGTCTAGACAAAAATCGAATCAAAAGCACAGGATCGAAGTCCTTAAAGGCGTATTATTACATAAAATTAACACCGAAACTAAAATAATTTTTCTTCCCGTTTACAGATGCTGCGTTCAATGATGTTCAAGAATTTTGTTCACTACAACGAATACCAATCAGTGGATTTCAGCGATGGATTTAATTTAATTATTGGAAAAATGGTAGTGGAAAATCCGTTATTTTCGAACTTATTAGACGTTGCATGTCTACAAGAATAAGTTCAACTATCACCTCAATATGTGGCAATCCAGCTTTTGCAATATGCAGATTTACTAACTTGGAAAAAAGTCCTCGTGAATTGTTGTCTGGAATACATATGGCTTTGGAAGGGGACAAAAAATATTTCATAAAATTCATTATATTCAAAGACTCAGAGAGATTGCTGGGTTGTGCTGATAAATATGACTGCATACCTACTGGAAAAAAATAAAATCTATTGGTGCGTTATTGGCATCGAGAAAAAAATATAATAATCAGTAACGCAAGTGCTTTACAGGACTACATAGAAATTGGTACAATACCAAAAGACATCGAAACTGTTGTGAGGGAAATCGTCTGTACTTTTCCAAAGTCTGAAGCTGGGTTACTTAGCACAGAAGAGCCACAAAGTTCCTGTGAATCGGTATTACACGAACTAGAAAATTTCTTCGTAGCAACTTTTCCGATGCGACCAATCGGTCCTTCTCAGTGGACAGAAAGTGAACGAGTTACTGCAAAATAGCGAGATGAAAACGAGAAAGAAGTTAGTGGCAGAGCAGAAATTATTCGTGCTCTGTATTTTCCAGTGGAAGAGGATAAAAGTAATGAAAACAAAAAGCGAATAGACAAAAAATTATTCAGAGATACATTAGATAAATTAACGTATCCAAATCATTTTGAATTGGGTGGGACTGAACGACACATAGAAATTAATGGAATCAGTCTTTTAAGAGCTCCTGAGGGTATTATGGAGGCAATACAATTTGCGCTTATATTTGCAGGCGAATATTTCAAAACAGTTTGTTTAGAGGAACCAGATCGAGGGATGCATCCCGAAATGGTTGAGCGTCTAAGAGAATTAATTTTTAGATCGGAAGGAAGATCTTTTTTTCTGATCTCTCATAATATTTCATTTATCAGTAGGTGGACAGTTCCAAAAACACATGTTTGTGTTTCTGAAAGAAATGGTGCCTCTAAAACTCATAAAGTTGTATCTTGCAGTAATCTGAGTAAAACCTCTCAGAAAAACGTCAAACTACTAACTGACACAGATGATCTTAAAAAGGTTTTGTTTGCAAGAAGAATTCTTTGTGTCGAGGGAAAGGCAGACAAAATATTAATTGAAGGTATTTTTAGTTATCTTGTGCAACACATCGATGACGAAAATTTGAAAAAGGAATTGAATCTAGATTCAAATGACATACAGAATATATCAAGTCATCAATTAATTGAGCTAGGTTCATGCTCTTACGAGGAACAAATTAGAAGCTGCTGTAAAGATTTCAATGTTAGTTGTAGATTTCTTCTCGACCTAGACGCTTACGTCGTTATTATGAAGGACGAAAAGAAAAAAGCCAACAATATTGCAATTCAATGTTTCAAGATAAAACAGAAAGGAAGGTTCGATAAATTTAAAACGCTTGATTCATTCATCAGTGATCCTGAAGGTTTAGATGAACTAATACGATTAAAGGAAACTGATCAAACGTTTTTCTGGAAAGGGGGACGAATCGAAGAACTTATACTGAAATCCCTTAATGCATCCGAGTTCAGTTCTATCTTTACTCAAGCACGTAATATAAAACATCCTCTTTCCGGGGTAGAATTTGCTAGTAAAAATGCAAAGAATGAACTCCAAGAGTTTATTTTGAGAGGAGATAACAATGCCTTACTTTTTAAAACACTGGTAATGAAAGATGAAATAAAAAGATTTGTTGAATTCATGAAGAAAAATTAAATTATTACGCGTAACAGAATCTATAGAGTTGTAATGTGTCCCAAAAATATGAATTACTTATGTTAAATTATAACAATGTCAAAAAGAAAGCAAGACATTTGAGTGTGGAATATTTTTGGTAACTTTAGTATCACCTTTTGAAAGAAGAAAACCTTTTATAAATCGAATGTTTATTGTTTGTACGTTAAGATTCCTCTCGAAACTTAATTTTTGATTTTGGAGCTATATGTACCACCACCTGCCATATTTGCTAGCCAAGTGTTTAAGGTCTGCACCGCTCCCCATAAATCCATTAGCTAGCGAAGATGCCACTTGACGATGGGACTGCATTTATACCTATACTTAGCAAGCAGAGTCATTTAAGAGTGAGTGCCAAAACCTACTGCAACACGGGACCTTGGCTTATACATGTACATCTCACCTGAAGGACTTGTATCCACGCCCCGCAGTGGATTCGAGCCCTCGACGTAAGGATCTATTCCTAACTCCGCAATTCTAAAACAGTGACTCTAACTACTGGACCACGCCGGCGTCACCTACATGTAGAATCGAAATTACACAAAAACTATAATAGATATTTGCCTTTTTGAAACTTTGTATATGTAATATATTTTTTTCTTGTATAAATGTTTCATTTCTACTTTATAAAGGGATAATGAATACTTAAAGGTATACAGCTTCATAAGCACAGGTCTTGTCAGGCTATATTCATACGGCGAACTTTACAAATAATTTGGCCATGTTCATAGCAAATCATAACAGTTGATAAAGTCATTGGAATGATGCGATATTAAACTTTTACAGGACATAAGTTAATATAAATGCCGATACTGAAAAAATGGTTTTTAATTAACTGGACTTATTTGATTGAAATAATAAACATAAATCAATGGGAGGTTTTTTAGCTACACAATAAAAGTGACACTCATTGGCTGTACAAATTTACTCGCAAGCACGTGCAAATGATAATATAGAGTTATTGATCTTATATTGGTGAGTATTTGCATAAGTTGGTGGTCCAAATGCACGAGCATGCGAGTACATTTGTACAGCCAACGCGTGCCAATATTCACCAATATAAGTTCAATAACTCCTTTATTATATAGCTAAATCATTTCCCTATGATTTATGATAATTATTCCACCTAAAAAAACTTTAATTAATGATTTTCTTTGTATCTGTATTCAAATTAATGCCTGTACTGTAAGTGTTCAACGTCGCATAATTCCAATGACCCTTCGAAGTGTTATGATTTGCTTATTTATTCGATTTAATGGGGCTAATAAACACGTATTAAAATTTTAATTCATAATTTCATATTTGTGTGAAAACAGACAAATCTGATTTAGTTGCCACACCCTATCTTAAAATTGTCTTTGAAAGATTGACAAGACGACATTTTTTTTGTTTATAACGGGGCGTTCAATATTGAACGCTCGTGTTCGGAATGCTTCGGGCATCTTCGTGTACGTTATACAAGCTCAGCGTTCAATAACAGGCCAAGATATTGAACGCTAAAATTCTCCAGAATTTAAGTAGTTTTTTTTAGAGACCATTAATTAGCTAAAATATAAAGAGAAATTGTTTGTTGTTAGTTAAAGTCATGAAAATACATCACAAAGGGATTATTCAGTTTATCTTGGTCTTTTTACTCTAATGGAATAAATGTCAGACTCGTAATTTGAATATTGTCTAGAGGGTTTCTATGTTTCGATATTTTGGTAACATAACAAATGTACCTCATGAAAGATATCGCGATAACGAAGAGTATTCAAGCTCAAGGTCCATAAAACAATACAAAATAGGAACAGAGCAAACGCGGACCTCCAAACATCAATGGTGGGATCAGGTGCCAAGGAGGAGTGAGCATTTCCTGCTGACCAGTCACACTCTCACCGTGTGCTTCTTGTCATGATCGGGAAATTAGGGCATATTCATTCTCATTTTTCACGACTTAAATTAACAACAATAATTTCTGTTTATCAATACTTCATTAACTTTTAACATTTTCCTGGGGATAAGTGCTATGTACCATATGTTGAAATAAACTCTTCCCTGATTTAATTAATATAGAATATGTTAGAAGTGAAATATAATGCATTTGTGACCTTGAAAAAAGTCAAGTGATATTTTTGTAATTTTGTATATGCATGTATATTACAAGTTATTGATATTGTTTACATATACTCTGATTACCTCTTTTTTATTTATTGCCATGAAGTGTCTTCCCTGTGTCATTGCAAATGATACATGAAAGTTAACATATATTGTACTGTTTTTAACATTCTTTCACCTATATATACAACTTCATAATGTTTAAATATCTTATGTTATTGTTAAAAATGTAATTTAAACTTAAATCCTTCAATAACATCTGATCAACAAAACATCATAGGCTGGACTTAACGACCTCAGACTCCAATGATACATTACATAGCACGTAAACCAAAGCTTTAAATTACAAGTATCCATTTCAGTACACGAGTTAAAAGAGATATAAAGACACTTCGTTTTAATAATTACCATTATGTAATCCAAAAGAGGAAGAAATCAATCGAGACTGCATTTCTTTTTCTTATTTTATTTGCGTTATCGAGAAAAAAGGGTTCCGTTGCAAAGCGAATGTAAGTATTATTTTATCATCATAAATGTTGAAGTCATCTTTATATATTATCAAAATGTGTACCGGTTTTCTTTGGATGAAATATGGAGATAACAAAAGGTAATTAAGATCAAAAGTTCATTGAAACAATACATATTATTTTAAACAGAATAAACACGGACCTCTAAAAATATCAGAGGTGGGATTAGGTGCCATGGAGGGGTGAGTATCCCTTGTCGACCGTTGTGTGCGTCAATCGATCACCGGGTAAACAGAAAAATCCGTGGACAATTCAGTATATAAATAATGTTCCTGCAATTAGTATGAAACAAATCAGTCAGCATTTGACTAAATAGGCTTATAACATATAAAAAAAAACTTTCGTGGTAAAAAAGCTTTACTAGGCTTTATTCCAAATTAATCACATTATCAAGAACAAGGTAAGACATTGTCGTGAAATCCTAGAAGTTTTTATATAGCTTTCATCAATAATTTCAGATGTAATAATGAAAGTGACTCAATTATTTAGTTGAATGGGGAGACAGGGATCAATAATCATGTTTAAGAGTCCAAGAAACTATACAAATTGAAAGCAGAGCAACCAAGGACCTCTGAGATTTGATTAAGTGCCATGGACGAGGGAGCATCCCCACTCGATCAGAAAAAGCCGTTCGTGTGCTCTTAACATGATCAGGTAAACGGAAAAATCCGTAGAAAATTTTATGAAAGACGTTAGTCAACATTCGATCTACTTATAGACTATCACCCGCGCGGAGCATTGGTTAGAGCGTTTGCTTTAGAGTCACGAAGTAATGAGTTGATACTCGCAGTAGTTTTGAATTCCAATCTAAGACTTAAAAACCGACGCTTCGGATGAGATTGTATAAACCTACCTAGGGAACCTGTGTTACAGTAGGTGCTGGCACAAAAAAAGATCCTTTAATGTTGTAAGTCTTCAGTGCCACGTACAGGTTTGAATCTGCAACCCTCCATCGGCAGAGTGAAAAATTCATTTGAACGAAACATTCTCGAAAGGACATTGAACAAACAAGCAAACCTATAAAAATTATTTGCAAATTAGGTCATTTCACTGATCGAAAAATTTGACTTTAAACAAAAATTCTTGCATTCCCTGTATCTTTTCCCATTTGTAAGTAGAATGCATTGTTTTACAAATTGAATGAGCTTAGAGCATGCTCTTGCGTATCCGTTCAACTGGGTTTAAATTATATATTTCTGCATAAAAAGGGCAAATTGCCAACTGAAATGTTTTAGTAAAGATATATATTATAAAGAGAAATACCGGTGTGTTCATCAGTTGAACAATTTGTAGCCTGATCAGCAATAAAACCAAAACATCCTGCAGAATTACATGCAGTGACTAAAGCATCTCATATCTGACTTGCACGAAGATTTATTAGTTCCTTTTGGATTTGAGGCGAAAGATAAATAGCCCTATCCCTCCCAGCCAAAAGATGTTCCCGAAGAAATAGATCGTTTACTGACTTCAATTTCAAAATAAAATTCTGAAAATGACAATGAAATTGCTCCTTTTCTCTGTGTGTCCTCCTATCGCTAAAATTTGCCTCGCAAAAAGAAGGAGGACTTTGATAATCTGTTTTAAAACATGACGGTTCCCCTCCATTACATCGTGTTGATTTGAAAACATTTGTGTCATAACATAATCCGTTGTCCCCTTTCATACCTCTATAAACTGTTCTCCAACTCGTACAATGGCATGATGGATTGAAGTCTGAGCCGTATGCCGAGGTACAAATTTACTTAAGTTATCCGATCCATATTAGCCTCAGATTCAATGGAATTGAATGCATAATAGATATGTATGGGCTGAATAATCAGTGTAGTTAGAATTAATTTTCATCTTTTAGTATAAGAATGTAAGAGTGGGACATGTCCTAATTTATGACCTTTTCCTGCCCTTGATGAGTTATTTCCCTTTGATTTTACTCAATAAAAATTAATTTAAAGAAATCTGTCTGGTACAAAAATTATTTTTAATTGTTTTTCTATTCCCAATGATCAAATACATCTTTCCACCACGGCATTTTTTGATATTTTAAGTATTTATTTTTTTATCTTAAAAAACTTCCTTCCATAGACTTCAATGCAATCTTCAATAATTAATTTCTGCTTACGTAATAAATTTTTAAAAAAAATTTCTTGGTAAATCCCTTTCTACTCTAAAATGCTTTAAAATAATATCAGTATATTTTACAAACAATTGTTATTTAAGGTTAGAAATTTTGGTCCTAATATGGGTCGGATACCTTAAATTTGTCCAACCACGTACGGCACTCAATTTCCCAAAAGTGCGTTTTTTGGAATTTTCTTTTTGCACAATACACGCAATCTACAGCGTCCTTAGATACTGAATAACGCATCCAATGTTTTTCTTTTATTTTCAAGCCAGGCATAATTTAATTTCCTTTGCTTCCAATTGAAGTCCCTCAAGTTAAAAGGCAAGTAAAAATGCAAAAAAATCTTAAGAGGAGAAAAATCCCTTCTTTTTAAAACACTGGTGATGAAGGATGAAATAAAACGATTTGTTGAATTCATGAAGCGAAATTAAATTATTACGCGTAACATAATTTATAGAGATTTTATGTTTCCCAAAAAATAAATAACTTATGATAAATTATTGCAATGTCATATGGAAAGGAAGACATTTCAGTAGGGAATATTTTGGGTAAATTTAGTAACACTTTTTGGAAAAAGAAAACCTTTTATAAATCGTTTGTTTATTGTTGTTTAAGATCCCTCTCGAAACTTAATTTTTGACTCGTATGGAGCTACACGTACCATAACTTCTCCTCTTTGCTTGCCAAGGGTTTTCGGTCCGCACCGCTCCCCATAAATCCCTTATAAGATAGCGAAGATGCCACATGCCGATGGGGGACTGCAATCATACCTATACTTAGCAAGCAGAGTCATTGAAGAGTGGCCGGTGATCTTTTTTTCTGCCAAACCCTACTGCAACACGGGGCCTTGGATTATACATGTACGTTTTAACCGAAGGACTTGTATCCACATCCCGCAGTGGATTCCAGCCCTCCTACGTAGAACAGTCACTCTAACCACTGCACCACGCTGACCTCACCTTTAATCGAATTTAAAAAAAAACTACAGAATTTTGTCTTGTATTGTTTTAAGAAAATTTTGTATGTATAATTTTTTTTCTTGTATAAATGTTTCAATTTAACTTCAAAAAAGACAACACTTGTGTTACTAACAACATAATAAACTAGAGGTACTGTGAGCAATGAGCTCACTAAATGATACCCCCCGCCTCCCATAATGTCGATGTGTTGCTATATATTGTTTTACGGTAATGTGTAAAGAGGAATAACTCGTCAAATGTTATCCAGAAGCTTCTATTATGTGACGTCATAGGTAATCAAAAAATGGCAATGTCCATGTTTTGCTCTGGGAAACGTAAAATACGTGTCGAATAAAAAAGTGAAATAGGAGGTGCACAATGGCAATATGTAATAAAGATTCTGTGAAAGTTTCATTAAATTTCACTCAGTAGTTTAAGAGGAGTTGCGGATAAGAGAAAAAGCGTAACAGACGGACGGACAGACAGACGGACGGACGGACGGACAGACGGACGGACGGACGGACAGACGTACAGACGGACGGAAATCCCGATCACTATATACCCTCCCGCTTTTCAAGCGGGGGGTATAATAAGATACATACAGCTCCATAAGCAGAGGTCTTGTCAGGCCATGTTCATATACGGCGAGCTTTACAAATAATTTGACAATGTCCATAGCAAATCATAACACTTGATAAAGTCATTGGAATGATGCGATAATTAACTCTTACAGAACAGACTTAAATATAAATGCCGATACTGAAAAAATCTTAATTAATTAACTGATCTTATTTCACAATTGAATTAATAAATATAAATCAGTGGGAGATGTAGCTTTATAATAAAGAATTTAAGTTATTGGACTTGTTGAATATTGGCACACGTTGGCTGTGTTATTGTTGTTAATTTAAGTCGTGCAAATACATCACAAAGGGATTATGTAATTGATCTTGGTCTTTCTACTCTAATTGAATAAAATATCAAGAATCATACTTTGAATATTGTTTAGAGGGTTTTAAGAAGTCGATGGAAACATAACAAATGAACCTCATATAATTAATTGATTGTATATTGTTTAACCTTCCTCTCGAGAATTTTTCACTCATATGGAGACGCCACCACTTGTCGGTGGAGAGCTGCAAATTTTGTCCTTTACTCGGCACTCAGGGCCATTGAGCAGGGAGGGATCTTTTTCGTGCCAGCATCTACTGCGACACGGGAACTCGGTTTACACGGTCTCTTCCGAAGGACCGGTTTCCACGTCCCACAGTGGGATTCGAACCCGCGACGTAAGGATTTACCTCCTTACTTCGCGACTCTAGAGCAGACGCTCTAACCACTGCGCCACGCGGGCGACTACCTCATATAATTAGATATGGAGATAAAAATTTTCAAGTCCAAGTGTCCATAAAACAATACAAAATAGGAGCAGAGCAAACACGGACCTCTTAAACATCAATAGTGGGATCAAGTGCCATGGAGGAGTGAGCATCCCCTGTCGACCAGTCACAATATCAATACTTCACTGGCTTTGAACATTCTCCCGGGGATAAGTGCTACATGTATGTACATGTACCCTATGTTGAAATTTACTTTTTCCCTGATTTCCTCAGATAAAATATATTAGAAGATAAATATAATGCACCAGGTATTTGTGCTCTTGAAAATCAAGTGATATGTTTGTAATTTTGTAAATGCATGTTAATTATACGAGTCATTATTTACATATCTCCTGATTATCTTTCTTTCATTCATTACCATGGAGCGTCTTTCATTTTTTTTTTTTTTTTTTTTTTTTTTTTTTGCAAAGGATACATGAAAGTTAACATCATGCAGCCCTATTGTACTGTTTTAAACATTATTTTTCCTATAGATACAACTTCATATTACATGTAGTTGAAATATCTTATGTTATTGTTAAAAAGTTAATTCATACTTAACTCTTTAAATAATATTCGATCAACAAAGCATCTAAGGTTGGACATAAGGACCTCAATTTTCACCGATACATTACATATCACTTAATTAAACCAATTTTTTTAATTACAAATATTCTTTTCAATACACAAGTTAAAGAGATATAAAGAAACTTCCTTATAAGAACTACCATATTGTAATTCTAAGGAGAAAGAAATCATTTGAGATTGCATTATTTAACTTAATTAGCATTATCGAAAAAAAATGTATGTATCTAAGTATAATGTTATCATTATATGAGCTTAGGTGACCCATATATATTGTGTCAAAATATGAGACAGTAGTCTTCGATGAAGAAAGGAGATAGCAAACATTAATCAAGCTCAAGCTCAAGAATTAATTGAATCAGTGCATCCTGAAAGCAGAGTAAACAAGGACTCTTAAAATACATTTATATTTATAAAACTTTACATCATCGATTTCAATTGTAATGATGAAAATTACACGATTTTTTTTTATAGAAATAATACATATATATATAATGTAGATAGGGATCAGTTATCATGTGGAAAAGTCCAATTAGACTATAAAATATGTAAGCTGAGCAAACACAGACCTCTGAACACAAAGATTAGACAAGATTGAGAAGTAAGCATCCCCAGTTGTCTGGTAAACGTAGATATCCGTACAAACTGTCAACATCCGATTTATTTACAATTTTATTAAATGATAAGGAATTTTGGTGCTCTCTGATTGGTCTAGACGCCATTTACTGGTGTGTACCTCGGAGTGAGTTCACCTCAAATGACGTTCTGGGAGGTTTATTCGGGTTTTCCCTCTCGACCAACCATAGATTTGCTTACAGCTTTTTCGACCAATCAGATTGCGTGTTTCAAAGCATGTGTCGGTGTGAATGTAAACAAAGAACTTTTGAAAGTAAAAAGTTGAGTATTTATTGTTTATTAAGGTAGTTCTAAATGGGCTCAATTTTTAAAAATCTGCTTTTATAAGATAGACATACATCCCAGCAATGGATAGACACAAGAAAAATTATATGTCAACACGTTCACTTTTCCGCTATAGCCTATCGGAGTATAAACCCCAAAATGTAAAATATTGAAATTTTACCTATCCTAGATTTTGTTGTATATAAATTAAATTAAGTCTAAATATTCAACTTTAATACCCAAAAAATAGAGTAGAAACATGTTAGTAAACAATATAATATCATTGTTTTGCATGAATTATTATAAATAGATGCACTTTGTTAGGCTATTGTATCAAAATTTAATGTGAGAAAATATGCTTCACAGGACAATCTCGGTCATTTAAAAAAAAATTATGGACTCAAACTTCGCAAATTTGCATTATTTTTACTAAATTACTAAAGCTTAAAAAAATTATATGTTGACGCATTACTTTTCGTGGTATGAGCTCCACACTAAATGGACCCCCCTATTTGCTTTCTTCCAGAAGTAATATATTGCCACATATTTCTGTAATACTGTTAAAGTTTGAATGTATACTTGTATTAACAAGCTTGTACATAATTTAAAACAATACTGGTAATTATACACACCCAAAACCTATTGTCCCTAAAATTTATCTTATTTTACTAAAAAAAAAATAAATAAATAAAACACACTTGTCTTTAGATTGGAGACGATGAAAATGAAAGTAATTCATTGATTCTCAGAAACTGGATGATTTTGCTACAGAAAGTAACGAAGTGTGCTGCAAGCAGACTTGCCTACCCTTTTCTTTTCAAGGGTGTAATTTCAGAAAATTTTTGGCGGAATTTCAGAGGTAAAAGCGTAATCAATCATGTTTTCCAATTTTGTTGTTTTACTATAATACTTTTTTCCCGTTCAAACTCACCGAAATTGTACATTACAAAGCAAACCGAACATAAACTTTTCTTTTTCGAATCATCTATTGGCAAAAAAGTGTTGTAAAATACCAGTATTCTATATTAAACTCAATTCATCCGCACACCCTTAATGAATCAATCGGTCTGTTTATATCAAATCACTTAATGGAAGGCTTGTGATTGCATGTTTATAAAATTGTATATATAAGTAACACACATTTTTTTTCTTTTGAATATTACATTTCTTTATCTTGTTCATATCAATTTTAAAGCAAATGAACTAAATTGAGCATAGAAATGGATGTACTTATTGTAATATCATTTAATATTTAATGTAAGCAGTGTCTTCTCGTGTTCTTCGTCGCCCCCGTGGCGCAGTCGTTAGAGCGTCTGGTCTAGAGTCGCGAAGTAAGGAGTCAATCCCGAATCTTCGCCATACCGCATAAAGTACACATACAACTATTTGGTATATAACGTTAGTTATCAAACTGGTCCTCTTTGAGTTACTTTAACTAGAACTTCTCATTTCATTTAAGCAGGTCGTACTATGACTCTTAAATTCAAACGTTAATAATGTATTTAAACCAAAATATCAAAAGCGTAAAATTAATATCAGTGGCGTAATAGCGTAATTTTGTGGTAAAAAGCGGAAGAATTACGCCAAAAGCGGAAGGGTAGGCAGGTCTGTGCAAGTGAATCAACTTTATTCAAAAGATAATTTTGCATTGGGATTCGTTGGTAAGCAGGTTGGGGGAGGGGGGTATGCGTTTTATGCAATAATTATTATTCAAAGTAAATTTTGTAATGTTTGATAAGTAAAATTCATAAATTGTCCAAGTCAAATCGTAGTCATTACTTTTCTTCCGAATTATCACTATTAGCTTCAACTTGGCCGCCGACAATAGTCGCCTCGATAGTTTGATACATGTTCTGATGTTGCATGTATATGGTCCGTGTTTTCGGCGCGGCATATAAAACATGCATCATTCACAGAAATATCGTTTTTTCTGTCAACCGAAAGTTGTTTCCAGCCTTCTCTTTTTAATTAATTTTAATTTATCCTTAAACTGTAGAATATGTGTTTGTTGACGCGACCGACTTCGAGCAAAATCGTTACCGGATATTGAAAACGCTAAGTAAAAGTCAAACCAATATAGTTAAAAAAGCTCATCTCGGAAAAAGAAAGCGCGGTTCCGGTTTTACTATTCGTAAATGACGTAGTGCGAGTAAAGACCTACTTTAATATGGTTTTAAACTTTTTAACTACTATTTGTTTAGCTGTTGAAGTATATCAACATGTAAAAAGTGTAATTACACTTTACATTATGGATGTTTATATTTGATGGAGACAAGAATGAAAGAGTCAGCAGTGTTGTTAAATTCCTCATCATTTAATAAAACGGTTATTGACTTTTGAATTCGGTCTACTCGTGACTATACAGACCTGGTAAGGTATTGGTTAACTTCGGCCTCGGTCAACCAATACCTGACCAGGTCTGTATAGTCAACTCGTGACTATACAGACCTGGTAAGGTATTGGTTAACCTCGGCCTTCGGCCTCGGTCAACCAATACCTGACCAGGTCTGTATAGTCACGAGTAGACCTCATCAAAAGTCAATAATTGTATAAAGTCCACCGCGTGGTGATTTGGTTAGAGCGTGTGTATTAGAGTCATAATGCAATGGTCATGAGTTGATACTTACAGTTGATTTAAATTCTGGCGCACCGGATGAACTGTATAAACTAAGGGACCCCGTCTCGCAGATGGTACTGCTAATAATCATTGCTGAAAGAGCTGAAAGTGTCAAGTACAGGTCTAAATTTGCAACCTCTAAGCATGAGTGAAAAATTCACAATCGAACGGACATTGAACAAACAAGCAATTATAGGATTTATTTGCTAATATGGTCATCAAACGTTCATAAATTAAAAAAAAAACCCAAAAATTGCATTCGTTGTATCATCATCTTCTTTTTAGGTAGAAATCGTTGTGAAACAAATTAAATGGACGTAAAGTATGCAAACTGTATTTAATTCGCAAAAAAGGGAAATTGACGATGAAAATGATATAGTAATGATTATTATTATGAAAGGATCAGTGCACAAAGATGGGTCCCGATGCTTTGAGGTTTCTTAATTTTTTTCAGAGTTATTAAGCAATGAATTAAGAGTAGGGTTTGATACACCTAAGTGTATGAAAGCATGAATAGCAAGGAGGAAGAATACCAACAAAAAAGATTTATATCTGCTTTTTGAACCCTTTGCTTAATTCAGAAAATAAAAATGTGATCCGAATAATGTTCTGTGATTGAAAATTTAGTGTCAGCAGTTGTCACTGACTGTTTAGGGACCTTTGATAATTATTCTTTGGATATCATGGAAATTCAATATAGAAAACAACTACATTGTAATTAGTGTTTTATACCTGCTTGACAATTTATTGGCATCTTCAACAAATTTCCTCCCAGAAGACATAAGATAAAATGAAACGTATAATATAGTTTTTGCAAACAGGGCATGAGCTCTGTCATTGTTGATCGATACGATTCACTGGGTGAGTTCAATTGTTAATGTCTGCTCACCACAACTGAATCTCTTTTCATAGGCCGAAATATCTTACGTTTTCCTGGCCTTTTTTTTTTTTTTACAATTTTGATATTTTACGTGCCAGGAAAACGTCAGAACCGGCGCTATTAGGAAAAATGGAAATGTCGCCGTCTCCAACCCTATTGATTTAATTTCAATATTTGTGAATCGAAATAAATGCGGAAATCAGAAATTATCAACAGGACAATGCCTCTTCCACTCACCAATATCGATCACGGATGAAAAGAATACATCACTTTATATTTCGATACTCGACTTGCAAGATTTTAAAATGAACCAAATGAAAAAAAATATTATCATCAGTCTAATAAAATGTTTTCAATGGATTGTATATTTTATAAACAAACCATAAAAAAATGTTAAGTACTTAAAGTATTTTACTATTGATATGTTACAAGTTCGATATTTAATTCATTATACAAATATTTAAATTTAAGGTGACAATACTGCTGCAAATCGTGTGCTTTTTCATCCAAATTTACCCAATATTTCATTAAGGAATAAAGTAAAAAATTGAAGTAAGCAGTTTGAGAAAAATAAATACTAGTATTCTCTCCTCATACAAAATTAACGTTATTAGAATCTGCAGGAAAATCAGGGGTCGTACAACTTAGAACTGTTTACTTGTACCACGTGAATTCTAAAAGGTTATCACTACTAAAACGGCACGTGCATACAATGAAGGGTTTACAATTATAATGGAATATTAGGTAAAAGCAATTCTCAGAATCAAAATATCATAACTCTCCATTAATTAATAATAGTTAACATTTTAGTCTGCATTCAGATGAATTTAACATGATTAAGTACAAATGTTTTTTGCTTGTTTAATATCATGAATATGGCGCTTCTGACCGCGGTGATCAATTTGCTGGGGTTACCCCACAATCAATAAAACAAATATGACGACCCAAATCGGTCGGATCATGCACTTGGTAGGTCACAAGTGCATGAACGTCACCAATTCAATAAATTAATTAATCAAATTCAATCAATCAATAATTATTAGTCAATCAGTCAATCCATAAATTCAAATATCAATCAAATCAATTATTTGTCAATTAATCAATTATTAATCAATCAATCAATTCAAATATCAATCAAGTCAATAAATAATGGAATGAACGTAGGAATATGTGTCGCACTCGTCCAACTGCGTTGAGGTGTGACGGAATACACAAACACTAAAAATTCCAACCACGATAAGGATGAAGTGGACGCTGTCCCCAACAGGTAGTCATCACGGCATAGGTAAAACAGAGACTTCATCACATTGGTTGATATGGACTGTACCCAACAGACAGTCTTTGCAGAATATGCAATCCTACAGAATTTACTAATGCAACACCAGTTGATGAAGAAGCTACACCAAGCCGGAAACCATCAAGGAAATTACCACTGCGACCTCGGCTGTTGTGGATGCAGGATCAAGCCGGTGTAACGACGAAAAGTGACCCCCGTAGAATATTGACCGGGGGTCATTTTTCTACGTAGAAATTTGACCCCCTGGTCAATATTCTACGAAGAGAAATGACCCACTTTTCTGTAGAAATAATGGCCTTGGGGTCGTTTTTCTCCGTGTGCATTGTAGAACCAGAAGTCTCTGTCGAGACTGTAGCTCTACTGGTTTATACTTAAAACAAAGGAAGAGAAAAATAGCAGTTGGGATTTGAAACTTTAAAACAGCAATAAATAGAAAATGATCCTAAGCGGCTTGCCACTCATCAAAATAAAAACTGATGCACAGAATTATGTATCTTAGTATAGTCTACTTGTGTGCCAAATTATATTGTAATCGGACCAAAACTGTAGGAGAAGCATTTTAAAAGAATTTTTCAGAAACTTCTATTTTTAGTTACCATGGCAACACCGTTCATTGAAATCAAAAATCGATGCACAGAATTATGTATCTTTGTGTAGTCAACTTGTGTGCCAAGTTATATTGAAATCGAATCAAAACTGTAGGAGGAGTAGCATTTCGAAAGGAATTTCACAGAAATTTCTATTTTTAGTAGCCAAGGCAACATTGTTCATTGAAATCAAAAACCGATGCACAGAATTATGCATCTTAGTGTAGTCTACTTGTGTGCCAATTTATATTGAAATCGGATCAAAACTGTAGGAGGAGTAGCATTTCGAAAGAATTTCACAGAAATTTCTATTTTTAGTAACCACGGCAACACCGTTCATTGAAATCAAAAACCGATGCACAGAATTATGTATCTTAGTGTAGTCTACATGTGTGCCAAGTTATATTGAAATCGGACCAAAACTGTAAGAGGAGTAGCATTTCGAAAGAATTTCACAGAAATTTCTATTTTTAGCAACCAGGGCAACACCGTTCATCGAAATCAAAAACCGATGCACAAAATTATGTATCTTGGTAAAGTCTACTTGTGTGCCAAGTTATATTGAAATCGGACCAAAACTGTAGGAGAAGTACCATTTCGAAAGAATTTCACAGAAATTTCTATTTTTAGTAACCACGGCAACACCGTTCATCCAAATCAAAAACAGATGCACAGAATTATGTATCTTAGTGTTGTCTACTTGTGTGCCAAGTTATATTGAAATCAGACCAAAACTGTAGGAGGAGTAGCATTTTGAAAGATTTCACAGAATTTTCTATTTGTAGTAACCACGGCAACACCGTTCATTGAAATCAAAAACCGATGCACAGAATTATGTATCATAGTGTAGTCTATTTGTGTGCCAAGTTATATTGAAATCGGACCAAAACTGTAGGAGGAGTAGCATTTTTAAAAATTGTTTACAGACAGACAGACAGACGGACGGACGACGGACGCATTGCTATCGCATAAGCTCTTCTGGTCTCTGACCAGTAGAGCTAAAAATGACCGCGTAGAATAATGACCCCTTGTCATTTTAAATGATGCAAAAACATTCGTTTTTGTAGGAATATTTTTGTTAGGCGAATGTATACGGGTATACTAGTAATCAAGCAGTCTTATGCTTTGAAGTGTTAATTTCTGAAAGCTTTAAAGCTTAAATAACGAAATCAAAGCTATACAATACCTTATTAGGTCACCTGAGTAAACTCGGGTGACCTATTGCCATCCGTTTTCGTCCGGCGTCGTGCGTCGTTCGTCGTGTGTTAACATTTGAACATTTTAAGCTTCTTCTCTGCAACCACTGAACCAATTTCAACCAAATTTGGCACAAAGCATCTATGGGTGAAGGGGAACAAAAATTGTGAATTTCATGATCCCTGCCCCCCTGGGGCCTGGGGGTGGGGCCAAAACCACTAAAATTAATGCAATCTTTAAAAATCTTCTTCTTTACTCCTGAACATCAAGCAGTCAAACTGTATGCATGATCGTAATCAGCACTAATTCCTTTACCAAATTTGTGAAATTCATGGCCCTGGGGTCAGGGGTACTTGTGCTAGGGTGGGGCTAAATAAGTATATAGTGAAAATGCATTATTTCTTTGAAAATCTTCTTCTCTGCTCCTGGGTATTAAATAAACTAATTAAGTACATAGTTATGATGAGCAAGAGTGCCTCTACCAAAATTGTGAATTTTATGGCCCCAGGGTCAGGGGTTCTGGTGTTAGGGCGGGGCTCTATTGATTATATAGAGAAAATACATGAATTCTTTGAAAATCTTCTTCTTTGCTCCTGGGTATTAAATAAGCTAAGTAAGTACATAGTTATGATGAGCAAGAGTGCCTCTACCAAAATTGTAAATTTTATGGCCCCAGGGTCAGGGGTTCTCGTGTTAGGGCAGGGCTCTATTGATTATATAGAGACAATACATGAATTCTTTGAAAATCTTCTTCTTTGCTTTTGGGTATCAAATAAACTAACTAAGTACATAGTTATGATGAGCAAGAAAGCCTCTACCAAAATTGTGAATTTTATGGCCCCAGGGTCAGGGAATCTGGTGTTAGGGGGGGGGCTCTATTGATTATATAGTGAAAATACATGAATTCTTTGAAAATCTTCTTCTCTGCTCCTAGATTTTATATAAACTAACTAAGTACATAGTTATGATGAGCAAGAGTGCCTTTACCAAGATTTTGAAAATTATGGCCCAAGGGTCAGGGATTCTGGTGTTAGGGCGGGGCTGTAATGATTAAATAGTGAATATGCATGAATTCTCTGAAAATCTTCTTCTCTGCTTCTGTGTATTAAATAAACTAACTAAGTATAGTTATGATGATCAAGAGTGCCTCTTCCAGATTTGTGAATTTTATGGCCCCAGGGTCAGGGATTCTGGTGTTAGAGCGGGGCTTTATTAATCATTTAGTGAAAATGCATTAATTCTTTGAAATTTTTTTTCTCTGCTTCTGGGTATTAAATAAACTAACTAAGTATATAGTTATGATGAGCAAGATTACCTCCTATAAAATTGTGAATTTTATGGCCCCAGGGTAAGGGGTTCTGGTGTTAGGGCGGGCTGTGTTGATTATATAGTAAAAATGCATTAATTCTTTTAAAGTATTTTCCTTTGCTTCTGGTTTTTTTTCCAATGATCCAAGTATATATATTTATGATGAAGGAAGGTGCATCTACAAAGTGGTTTTTTTATGCCCTCTGGGTCAGAGGGGTGGGGTTACATAGTCGAAAATAAATTTATGCTTTGAAATCTGCTCTTTGGTATTAATCAACTATTTTATGATAAAATTTGCAAAAGTTTGAAACAAGTGGCCCTGGGTCAGTGGTTCCTTTAGATTGAGGTGCTCTACTAGGTATAAAGTGGAAGTGTATTTTCTCTTTGTTACTCTGATCTACCTCCAAGTATTGAGTGAATAGAGTAAGCATGCTACATGTTAGTTAATAATAATGATAAGCAATGGTGCCTCTTTCAAAATTGTGAATTTAATGGCCTCTGGTTTAAAACATGAACCAAATTCAATTGTTTGCAAGTTGTTATACAATACTCAGGTGACCTATAAGGCCCGTGGGCCTCTTGTATTTATAATGCAAACCGTTTTATCCCTATTAAAGGAAACAATATCTATTAAAATTTTCTATTCGTCTATTACATGTAAAGCAAAGATACGCGCATTTATAGAATCGTTTATTACATTTTCTACAGTAAGTTTCCATAGTTGTCAACTTTTAAAAAGGTCATTTTCTCGCTGGTGTTAGAAATTTTTCCATAATTAATTAATTATGAATCTCTTTGATTTTACCCTGAGTAAATAATTTGCAAAACTCAAAATAAAGTTTTATTTTTGAAAAGTTTCAGGTTTTTGATCCGTACTTTTACAACGGGTGCGAAAAAGGACGCCAGCGTAAAATATTAAATCTTATAATAATATTTGGTTTTCTAATAATGAAGTTTCAAACTTCTCATAAAAAAAGGGATGATTTAATTTGTAAAAATAAATACGAAATAAAATTGCTTCTGACCTATGATACAAAGGAAAATTAAATCTTATGATAATATTTGGTTTTCTATTAATGAAGTTTCAAACTTCTCATAAAAATAGGGATGATTTAATTTGTAAAAATAAGTACGAAATAAAATTGACTCTGACCTATGACACAAAGGAAAGAAAAGATTATTAGCTCAAGACCTGTAAAATGTCTTGTTTGCGAGTGTCAACAAAACCTAAACAAAACGGGGGTATAGCATAAAACATGATTAACAAAAAAAAAAGTGCTCGTCTTCCCCGTTTTCCCCGTTCTACATGTACTTACATGTGATGACTTAAGGAGGGTTTTTTTACCAATAAAAAAAAAACAAATGTTGGATTATGAAAAAGTTGTTACTTTACATATTATACATAAACTTATACTTAAACAAAGTTTCGTGGGTATATGGTTTTTTTTACCTTCCGTCCGTCTCTCTGTTTGTCTATTCGTCCGCAAAATCTTGAACCTTGCCCATAACTTTAGATCGGGACTATGACTTTCATATTTTATGTGTTTTTTTTGTGACAAGACCTTTTTTGTGTACAACCAATTTTGACCTTTTCACCTTGGAGTTTTACACACTTTTACATAAAAATTTCAAACTTTTACTTTGGCATTAACTTTTGGACGGTTTATGCTAGGACTTAGATATCGAAGTAATGGCATGATAGACTAAGAGTTCATTTGTATTTTGGAAAGTTAGTGTCTTAAATCTCAGATTTTTGCCAGTTTTAGAATTTGTTTTTTTTTAAAATATCATAAGAACGTTCTCTATGTGTATGGTATTCAACTCATATACATGAAAAAGTATAGTGCCTTATAGTACCTTATATAAGGTAGTTAAAATGTATGTATTTTAAACTAGAATGCATACAGATGTATATGTAAGTTTAAAGGTAAAAGCTAAGGGAATGGAATTCATATACATGTAGTTCAATAATTAATTACGTTGCTTTTCTTGCTTCTAGTCCATGTTTTTGGATTTGTAACTTTTTTTCAAAGTTTATGGTTATCAGAAACTTATCATACCATTTTCGGAACAAAACTTTTGAATGATAAAAAAAAAAAAACCACCCAAAAGTCTAATCATAAATTTTTGCTCCTCAATGAAGGATATGAAGATCATGAACAGTATTTAATATCAAAGTCCATCAAACAATACAAAATGGGAGCAGACCAAACACACCTCCTAAACATCAGAGGTTGGATTAGGTGTCATGGAGGAGTGAGCATCCCCTGCCGACCGGTCACATCCGCCGTGTGCTCCTTGTCATGATGAGGAAATAACGGAAAAATCTGTCGTTAATTCAGTACATAAATAATGGACTAACAATTAATATGAAAAGCGTCAGTCAGTATTTCACTCAATGAAAAATTGTATTTGCTGACAAGGTCATTGTATCGACCATAGAACTTACGAAATGATGACTTTAAACGAGACTGCTGATTGTTTCATCAACTTGCTTGTCAATAATTTACCTCGTTTTATAAATTGTTCATACGTAGAGCATGCTCTTGCGTATCTAATCAACTGAGATTTATAAACTCCGTATGCAGGTGATGAAGGTGTATATTGCTGCATAAGTAAGGGAAGTTGATGATAGAAAAGTTTAAAAAGTCATCAAGTTTATCATATAGCTTGGTTGTTAAATTACCATTAACGTCTTTTTCAAGTAAAATATCCAAGTATGAAACAGATGTGTCAGACGCTGTAGTATCTTTTACCTCAAGCTAACCAGGATATATCGTATCGACGTAGGAATAGAAATTGCCATCGTCAATTGACAATACGTCGTCGATATATGTAAATGTTGAGTTGAAGGCCACGGCAGGTGTTTTCTTCTTTTCACGTATAAGACTTTGCACAAATTCTGCTTCATATGAATACAAAAATAGGTCTGCTAAGAACGGAGCGCAATTGGTACCCATGGGAATTCCAATAGATTGTGGATAGACCTGGTCTCCAAAAACCACATAGATATTGTCAATCAGAAACTCAAGCATCTTTTTGATGTCAACTTCAGAGAACTAGTGTGTGCAATCAGAATGTGTTTTAACAAAATAATTTTGCAAATGACCAATGACCAGGTAAGTAAATTTATGAGTTCCATTTTTATTGAAAAAGCAACTGTCAATTATATAAAAAAAATCCTGGACTTTAATCTATCACGGGGTATGGTTGTGTATAAACTTGAAAAGTCTTAAGTTTTTAAGTTGTTGATTTTGGAAAAATCTTGTGATTTCAAATTGTCCAAAAGTTCTTTAGAATTTTTGAGTATCCACATCTGATTCACAATACTTCTTGAACATATTGTTATACAGTACTCTTGAAGTTTTTCATTGGGATTCTGCAAGCCAAAAATAAATCCATACTAGAAACATTGATTGTGATGCTACTATTAAGATATGCAATCAAATATATGTTGGAAAGGATTAAAGTACATTAACAAGAGGCCCATGGGCCACATCGCTCACCTGAGAAGCTTTGACCATTCTGTTCTTTACCAGATTCCCCCCTTGTTATACATAATGCATCCCCACCCTACCCCACTGATCATAATTTAGACATTTTGAAATCTACACTACCCCATGATCCTTCCATGGGCACATATGTTTCACCTTTTTTTGGCCCAGTGGTTCCAGAGAAGAAGATTTTCAAAGATTTTTCCTATATATTTCTATTTAAAACTTTGATTCCCTATAATGGCCCCACCCTTCCCCGGGGTTCATGATTCCTACAATTTAGAATTTACACTACCCCAGAATGCTTTCACATAAGCTTCACTTTTTCTGGCCCAGTGGTTCTTGAGAAGAAGATTTTCAAAGATTTTTCCTATATATTTCTATATAAAACTTTGATTCCCCATTGTGGCCCCGCCCTTCCCCAGGGGTCATGATTCCTACAATTTAGAATTTACACTATACCAGTATGCTTCCACATAAATTTCAGCTTTTCTGGCCCAGTGGTTCTTGAGAAGAAGATTTTTAAAGATTTTTCCTATATATTTCTATATAAAACTTTGATTCCTCATTGTGGCCCCGACCTTCCCCCGGGGGTCATGATTTGAAAAATTTACACTATACCAGGATGCTTCCACATAAGTTTTAGCTTTTCTGGCCCAGTGGTTCTTGAGAAGAAGATTTTCAAAGATTTTTCCGATATCTTTCTATGTAAAACTTTGCTACCCCATTATGGCCCCGCCCTTCCCCGGGGGTCATGATTTGAAAAATTTAGAATCTACACTATACCAGGATGCTTCCACATAAGTTTTAGCTTTTCTGGCCCAGTGGTTCTTGAGAAGAAGATGTTCAAAGATTTTTCCAATATATTTCTATGTAAAACTTTGATACCCCATTGTGGCCCCGCCCTTCCCCGGGGGTCATGATTTGAACAATTTAGAATCTACACTATACCAGGATGCTTCCACATAAGTTTCAGCTTTTCTGGCCCAGTGGTTCTTGAGAAGAAGATTTTCAAAGATTTTTCCTATATATTTCTATGTAAAACTTTGATTCCCCATTGTGGCCCCGCCCTTCCCCCGGGGGTCATGATTTGAACAATTTAAAAAATTTAAAATTTACACTACCCCAGGATGCTTCCACATAAGTTTCAGCTTTACTGGCCCAGTGGTTCTTGAGAAGAAGATTTTTTAATGACCCCACCCTATTTTTGTCTTTTCTTGATTATCTCCCCTTGCGAGGAGATATGTCCCTTCATTTTTACAATTTAAATTCCCCTTCACCCAAGGATGCTTTGTACCAAGTTTGGTCAAAAGTGGCCCAGTGGTTCTTGAGAAGAAGTCGAAAATGTGAAAAGTTTACAGACGGACAGACAGACGGGCGGACGACGGACAAAATGTGATCAGAAAAGCTCACTTGAGCCTTCGGCTCAGGTGAGCGATAAAACCCTACTTACATTTGAAAGTATGAAAAAAAAATCAGGAGACACAGATATAAGGTTTTATGGTATAAAAAAGCAGGGGGTCAAATTTCTATGGGGGTCATTTTTCAACGTGTGTGGAGTCGTAGAATTAATGGTCTGGAATGTTTTTCTACAGTCGAAAAATGATCCTACTTGTAGAATATTGACCTAGGGTCATTTTTCTACGTAGAAAAATGACCCCCTGGTCAATATTCTACGGGGATCACTTTTCGTCGTTCACCGGCAGTCTTCAGCTACAATGACATAACAAGAACAGCAGTATTTGTTCTCAAACAAGAGGAGGGTGGGTGGGAAAAATTAAAACATGGCCACAATTCAACTTCATAAACATTTTCCATGACCTTACCGCTTTATCGATTCATTGGGAACATTGACAAACTAAATATTAGACTATATGGAAATGGACCTAATTTATCCGGAATGATAGGTTGTGACTAAGGGTGAATATATTATATATCTGGAAGGCCTTAAGGTATCCAGAATGGATGGACATAGGGTTACTGAAATAAACTCACTTATCCGAGACCAGGCTCGTATAAATGGTGATGTTGTCTAGAGGGTTTTTAGATGTCGATGTTTTGGCAACATAACAATGTACAAATGAAAAATATGGAGATAACGAAGAGTATTCAAGCTCAAAAGTCAAAAGAACAACACAAAATAATAGCAAAACAAACACGGACCTCCAAAACATCAGAGATGGGATCAGGTGCCATGAGCTCGAGGAGTGAGCATCTCCTGCCGACCAATCACACTCACCGTGTGCTACTGTCATGTTAGAGAAATAAGGGGATATTCATTCTCATTTTTCACGACTTAAATTAACAACAGTAATTTCTGTTTATCAATACTTCATTGGCTTTCAATATTTTCCTGGGGATAATTGCTATGTACCCTATGTTGAAAAAAACTCTTCCCTGATTTAATTTATATAGAATATGTTAGAAGTGAAATATAATGCACCAGGTATTGGTGTCCTTGAAAGTCAAGTGATATGTTTGTAATTTTGTATATGCATGTATATTACAAGATATTGATATTGTTTACATATATTCTGATAACCTCTTTTTTATTCATTACCATGAAGTGTCTTCCCTGTGTCATTGTAAATGATACATGAAAGTTAAACATAACACAGCTATATTGTACTGTTTTTAACATTCTTTTACCTATATATACAACTTCATAATATTTAAATATCTTATGTTATTGTTAAAAATGTAGTTTAAACTTAGATCCTTCAATAACATCTGATCAACAAAGCATCATAGGCTGGACATAACGACCCCAGACTCCAATGATACATTATATAGCACGTAAACCAAAGCTTTAAATTACAAGTATCCATTTCAGTACACTAGATATAAAGACACTTCGTTATAATAATTACATGTACCATTATGTAATCCAAAAGAGGAAGAAATCAATCAGGACTGCATTTCTTTTTCTTATTTTACTGTATTTGCGTTATCGAGAAAAAAAAAGTTCCGTTGCAAAGCGAATGTAAGTATTAATTTATCATCATCAATGTTTAAAGTCATATTTATATATTGTCAAAATGTGTACCGGTTGTCTTGGATGAAAAATAGAGTCAATTCAGTATGTAAATAATGCCCCTGCGATAAGTATGAAACAAGACATTCAGCATTTGACTAAATGAGCTTTTAACGTTTTAAAAAAAACTTTCACGTAAAAAAAGCTTTAGTAGGCTCTATTCCAAATTAATCACATTATCAAGAACAAGGTAAGACATTGTCATGAAATCCTAGAAGTTTTTTTTTAGCTTGCATCATTAATTTCAGATGTAATAATGAAAGTGACCCAATTATTTTATGGAATGGGATTGTTGATTGATTGTATACTGTTTAACGTCCCTCTCCAGAATATTTCACTGATATGGAGACGTCACCATTGCCGGTGAAGGGCTGCAAATTTAGGCCTATGCTCGGCACTAACGGCCATTGAGCAGGGATGGATCTTTTTCGTGCCACACCTGCTGTGACACGGGGCCTCGGTTTATACGGTCTCATCCGAAGGATCGCCCCATTTAGTCGCCTTTTACGACAAGCAAGGGGGTACTGAGGACCTATTCTAACCCGGATCCCCACGGAGGTAATGAAATGGGAAGACAGCGATCAGTAATCATAATTATTTAAGAGTCCATTAAACTATACAAATTGTAAGCAGAGCAAACACAGACCTCTGAGATTTGATAAGGTGCCATGGACGAGGGATCATCCCCACTCGATCAAACATAGCCGTTCACGTGCTTTTTAAAACATGATAAGGTAAACGAAAAAAAAAACGTAGATAATTTGTATGAAAGACGTCCTGGTCAACATTCGATCTACTTATAGACTATCACCTGCGCGGAGCATTGTTTAGAGCGTTTGCTTTAGAGTCAAGAAGTAATAAGTTGATTCTCGTAGTAGTTTTGAATTCCAATCTAAGACTTGGAGACTGACGCTTCGCATGAGATCCTATAAACCTACCTAGGGAAACTGTGTCACAGTAGGTGCTGGCACGAAAAAGATCCTTCAATGGTGAAAGTCTTAAGCGTCACGTACAGGTTTGAATTTGCTACCTCCATCGGCAGAGTGAAAAATTCATTTGAGTGAAACATTCTCAAAAGGGCATTAGTATAAAACAAACAAGCAAACCTATAAAACTTGTTTGCAAATGAGGTCATTTAACCGATGAAAAATCTTACTTTGTAACAAAAAATGTTGCATTTCCTGTATCTTCACCTTATTTGTAAGTAGAATGCATTGTTTTACAAATTGAATGAGCTTAGAGCATAAACCCAGGATACAATGATGATAAAATTGGTGATTATCAATTTATAAAAATAGATAAAACTTTTGAATTTTATTTCTGAGATTCTAAGTATAAAAACCTTGATGTTTTATTATTAAAAAGAAAAAGAATCGTTGAAGACAATGCCGTTAGCCATTTTTTTTTTTTTACATCTGTGGCAGACAGGTACATATCGATTCAAATTATAGCCATTTGGTACACAATGTGCATGATCAATATCATACCCTACAATATTCTGATAAAAAATACCAGATTAACTGGATAGTGTGCTATGCGATACGTTGTTGATGATGATAAGAATATATGAACAGATGAGAAATTGATTTGTTTTTTGCCCTATAGCAAAATTGTAGTGAAAAGTTTTTTTTTACATTGTGGAGTGTAATTTAGAAAGTGTAATCTAAAATCGAAATATAGACGTAAAATATACAATCTGATTAATTCAGATCCTCCACGTAGCGATCTATGTGAGCGGATCAAAGGATCTGATTTTAATCGAATTGTAAAATATAAATCATAAATTAGGTTATAGCATTTATTTCAGTGCTTAAACCTTAATGTATCGTAAGATATTTCAGATTATTTGACACTTTAGTTCAGTCAGACAATTACAAAAAATTGCAAATTTTTGTGGTCAATTAGAAAATCGACTTTCTCTTTCATAATTCGAATACGAAATCAAAACGAAAAAAGTACTTGATTAACTAACTACTAGGTCACGCATAGCCATAGACAATTACATATTTCATGCGTTAAGAAATGAATAAAGTCTATTCAAGACTCAAGAAATAATTATAAATATTGTCAATGAACAAAACCAGCTGAGTTTCTGTTTTGTAAATGTTAAAGAGATGCTATTAATACCTTATCTGACCGTCTTTCAAATTTTTATAGTATTATAAAACATTTTTAAATACTAGTATTTAATTTCGAATTCCTTCAGTTGATCTTGACAAGTTTTCGTCTGATTGCATGGGTCATCAGATCAAGATTTGCTTTATTAATTAGTCAAATATATGTAATATTTTGTAGAGGTTGAATAATCTAATATGGTTTTAGTTTCAAAGAATTTTCCGCAAATCTAAAGCTTTATGAATATTATTAACATCAGTCATATATTACAATAAAGATGAGCCATATACAATGTACTTTAAAATACTGCCTTCATTTCCATACATGAAGAATATCTTATTACTGAAAGTCATGTAAATTATATTTCTTGTACTTAGTTCTTATAAGAAAAAATGTCAAATTCGCGATTAAAATTTTAGCTATCTACTATAAGATCGCTAAAATAAAACAAAGTTAGCACCTTACTAAAAATTTCCGATTTATAAGTGATGCACATAAAACTAGGATTACGTTTACAGTTACATGTATTTCCCTACTTGGGGCCTTACAAGGGTCAGTCTTCATAAGATGCTGTTTTCCTGAATATAACGCAAACTTTATGGGGGTGGTATCTGATAAATAACATCTACATGTTTATGTGTATTCTCATTCTGCTTTCTTTGTTACTCGATATTCTACCATGCAGTAAAAGTATGGTATAAAATTTCAAAAGGTGTTTATATATTTAACTAGTAATTTACAAACGCTATAGTGAGAAAAATTGGTGTTTCTTGACAAAACACAAAGAAAACCAGGTTTGCTGTCACATTGAAAGATTCCAACTTGTTTTAAAGTAAATTCAACATCACCAAGGAAACTAAGGTTTGAAGTAATTAATAAGTATTTGATTTTATTGTGAAATAATCTGTAAAAGAATATTTAAAAAGAAGACTTTAAACACCAATGAAAATTTTTTATTAATTTAAGAGACTTTAAGGAAATCTGATCAAAATAATACATGAATACTTAGTTTATCTAGTTAGATTTCAACATAAATTACATCTCATAAGTTCTAAGCAAAATTTTTCAAAGACAATGAAGTACATTAATTTTTTAAATAAAAAAATTGTTGCATACATAAAATGAAAAATATATTTATGGGAACAAAGTACTCTAAATAAAACAAATGCATGTATATAGATATAATATACTGCATTTAATATAGATAAGTTGGTAAGGTAATAGCCAGTAAATTCAAAATATAGGCAATAACAGTGTTATTAAATTACAGTCGTCCAGTTATTTTAAATGCATAAGGGTAATACACAAAGTTCAGTTTAAAATTGCTGGGTCTGAACATGCATTTGAATCAATAATTTGTATTTTATCGATCGAATTATTATTCGTGAAACTCATTGCAAAAATACACCGCTATTTTTTAAAACAGGAATAATTTAAAGTTCTACAAAGGTAAATAAGTATAAGCAATTATTTAATTTATTGAGTTTTTTTCTTCAAAGATTATCTTTTATCACTAAATAGAGGTCTTCTACCCTTTTTGCAGTTTCACAAATTGTATACGATGTCTAACATCACGCTATTTTATGATAAATTAATGGCCTGGAAGTACTAAATTTATTTCCTCAATTATTTTTGCGTTGTCTTACAGCGTTAAAATTAATTATATAGAAATGGACTTTATCTGCTTTATAATTATTTTCATTATGATGTCCCTGCCATAACTTTCAAGAAAAATATTTAGTCAATGAAATATATGCAATCAGGAATCAATGTTGTTAAAATATACTGGAAAAAAAATACCGGTCTTGTAGAAATCAAGTAAGTCCATGTACATGTACATGTACTAGGTAAGGTAAAAAATTTTAGTCTGCGTGTTTTGTCCTTTTGTTCTAATATTTTATCATGCAATATAGATAAATGGTGTAAGGAAAAAATAGATAATTATTATGCTTATAAAAGCCACTGTGTTTGAGCCGAAACGGCGCAGTTGTGTTGTACACCAAGTCAATACGGAAGGTTTTGGTTTATCATTGGTGTGCCTGGACATTCTTCAAAAAAGGTATTTAAATAAATATTGTCTTTTATCGATTCAAAAACCTGGAACATATTGCAAATTAAAAAGTTCAGTTTTCATAATTAGGAGAACATTTTATAAAAGTAATTAGCAGTGTAAGGAACAGATCCTTACGTAGCGACTTCAATTCGCACCGCGGGAGGTAAAGATATATAGGTCCTTTGGGTGATACCGTATAAACCAAGGTTCCGTGTCGCAGTAGGTGGTGGCACAAAAAAAGATCTCTCACAAGTCTCTCAAAGCGCCGAATACAGTTTAAATTTGTATCCCTCCACCGCCAGTTGCTGAGTTTCAATATGAGTAGATATTTTAATATATTTTATTTTATTTTATTTTATTTTAATATATTTTAAAAGGGATTTAAAATACAAACAAACAAGCAAACAAAAATAACAAATAAAGAGAATATAACAAACACAAATATTGGTACATATGTACATGAGCATAAGCATTTGTAGAATTTCTTCTTTTTTATCAGCAATTAAGGTGTTTCGTCAATATCAATAGAACGAAGAGATTTAGATAGTATATTTCATGACAATGGCAATCAATCTTTGTTTTATTAGAATGATAATAGAATATATGTAGATCTTTAAGGTAGCCCGATCCTCAGGTTTATAAAATTAGTACCGGTAGTTAACAAATCACAAATACTCATAAAAATATCTCCAAATCCACAAAGTTATGTAAATTTATTCACAGCATTTCATTAAAGTTTAAGATTAAAGTTTATCATATTATATAGGGAAAATTGACAAATCTCCAATATTTTTGCAGAAAAAGCGAATTGGAATATCAGCAATGCATTTTCTAATTGCAAATTGATCAACAAATATATTTTAGATAAAAAAACAATAGGTATCCTGGCATTCAGAGATATGGCCTTGATTTTCATACGTACAGATTTGGTATTTTTTGTCTTCTATTCCCGTCATGTATTCTATATTTACATGTACATAGTGTAAAAGGCTTTTGCTTTCATTGCAAGACACTACAAATCACTTCTTATTTCATATCATGCTAATAAGCATTGGTATCTAAGGATGGATTCAATAAAATCTTATTTCTCTAAAACTGTATTATTTTTTTTCCTTTTATAGGGTACAAATGTCAACTTTTATTATAGACCTTTTCCAAGACTTCCAAAAACCTTGAATTTTATAAAGATTAATAAGATGAAAAATGTTTCATGAAAAAATTTCATTTTCAAGCTTCATTCGGATGCATTTCAAACTAAATATTAATTTTTGGAGTTATCCTTCCTGGCTGAGGATCGGATATCCTTAAATGGTATATCAGCATGATTGACTGTTGTTTGAATTTATACCAGTACATTTGTATGTGCGGAATTTCTAATTTTTTCAAGTATCACTTGTAAAACGTGTTATTGCTTGAGCAAAAGGAAATTTCTTTTTGTTCCTGGATATGCTCTGTTTTAAATAGATACATGAATATTATTGGTTGTCTCAATTTATGATCTCCCTCTTTTGCAATCGAATAAATTTTTGTATATGAAGTAATTTAAAATGAGGAATAGTATTTTGTGAATGCCAAACAGCACTATTTATCTGTTTGTATTATGCATGTATGTTCGTCAATAATATAAAGAAAAAAATATTGAATAGAGTATATTGTTATATTACTCTGATGAAAAAAGATAATCTTTAGCACAGTGAATTTTAACTTTCACACAGAAGTGTATATCTTTTGGAAAAAGACCTCATTCACTAGATAGATTTCAAATCAACGTATGGGCATTTTTATAAGCATTGTGAATGCTCTATACTTTTTTTATTTTATCTGGTCATCTTTTACTGTCAATTACCAAAATAAGAAAAATTAATAAGATGAACATCTATGGGTAGAGGAAAGGGTAAAAAAAAGAAGACGTTAATGCAAAACTAACAACTAGTTTTAAAAGCATACTAAAATACAAAATAGACTACCTTAAAACAAAATCAACAGACTCGTTTGCAAAATCAACAGATTCCGATGCAAAACCAATGATCACAGATGAAAAACCAACAGCCATTCACTGAATCGACGCTAGATGGCGTGCAAAGAGGCGCGCGAGATGTGAATTGCTATAAACATAATTATTATGAGGGTACTTTCTTGTGATATGGCGACCAACAGAATAGACGAAGAAGTTGCTGTGAAAAAGAATTTTATCGCGCACTTAACCCATATCTTAGCCAGACTATACCCACTGCGTGAAAATATTATGTTGCTCATTTTGAAAAGCCTAAAAACATGAAATAATCCGTCTGTATATGATCCAAATACTTTTATATTGTTTTCCTCGGTGTAAGACATAGGTTTAGCTGAGTAGAAAGAACAACATACTAGTATATGCTATGGCTGTTGAATCTTTAAAAAAAAAGTCTTGATACATTCTTATTTTCCTCCATCGTCCGCTTTCTTTTTTGTATCCTATCTGAGATGTTCTATTTGGAATGAATTCAGATATTTGTTTCAGCATCTTTTTTTAATTTAAAATACCCCCTATACCCTTGTTATCTTCTTTGAGATTGTTTTATACCATGCGACCGTTCATATTGATTGTTTTTCCAATTTTCAATCAACAACCCTCACTAAACAAATGACACATTTACTCTCCCAAATAAAATAAAAATGTCTTATCAATTTTTCTGTATGTCTTTTCCCTTTCAACCGAAATTTTGAAATGATTTTCTACTGTCTTTATTGCTGAACTAAGTTTTTGAATTAAAATTGAATAATAAATAAAAATAATAAATACTCGGTAATATGATATGACGATTACTTTAAAGTTAAAAACCATTCATAGTAGTGATTTAATTTATACTGTGACAAATGAAAATATTTGCAATTAGAGACAGAGTATGGTCTATTGAATATCTGAAGAAAATCCAAAATAACGCCATAAATACCAATAAGAGTTCGTTAAAAAGACTATGTGAAAGCATACATGTAATAATTTCTTATAGGTATTAATTTTTTTAATTTTAATTTTGACATTGAAATGTTTCTTTTTTCGTTTTAAAATTCCCGAAAATATGCGCATGATGAGCTTTATGACAATTGTATTGTTTACTCTTTTCTATCTATTGTACAATGGTTTCATCCCTCTGTTCCCTATTGTGTACCTTACCTGTTATCAACTAAGAGAACTAAGTGTAACCCTTACTTTGCTTAAACCTTGACCATATTTTATATTTCCTTATTCTGTACGCAGTTTACTTCCTTTAGTTTTCTGCAGTATATCTTACATGTGATTAATTGTTTGTTGATGACTAGCCACTGGCCTTACTTCATTTTAGCCTTGACCATATTTTTTTATTTCCTTATACGATACTCTTTTTCTTCCTTTTCTTTCCTGTTGTGTTTTCTATTTGTGACATTTTTTTTAACTTTTACTCTGCAAAATTTAGTGTACTATCTAGTTCATAGCAGTACATTTTTACCAGATTTGAAGCCGTATTCACCGACTTGACCTCGGTCAAACCATATTCACCACCGAAATAGTCCATATTTGTGTATTATTTTTTAATATTCATTTAATGTGACATTAACTTCCCCTTTTCTTAAAAAGATGTTTAAAATACTTCCTTCAGACTATAATCCAGACTATTGGTTCATATTCGTTTTCATGTGTTATAAACTTTCCCATTTATTAAAATTGTTTTAAATATTTCCTTCGAAGGATCAACTCCTTACACCGCGTCTCTAAAGTAGTCGCTCTAACCACTGTGCCACACATTTCTAATTCATATTGTTAGATCACTCCCGAAAAATTTATCAAACTTTGGAGCCTATGATCCATTTTTTTCCTTTTTGTTGTCTTCTTTTTTTGATGATACAGCATGTACGTGACCAAGAGGGGTTGTTAAAGTACTGGAACCTCACTTTAAGATGTTCGTGAATCCGAGTATCTTGATTTAAAAAAAACATAAACACGTAAAGTATAAACAAAATTGACTACATTCAATACAACAAAAAATGTAAGACTACAATCAAATAAAGTAAGTGCTATTACTTGCTTTGGCAGAGAAAAGTTTCGAAAATTAATGACATGGTTGGATGTAGGCATATATCAACTTTTATTAAGATAAACAATGGAAGTGATGATTTTCCTTCACTGCGAATATACATGTAACCATTTTATACATGATTCATCATCACTTGAAAAAATGAAGAAAAAAACAATTTGTGTTTATAAAACACTGATGCCCACATATGGCAGAAAATGACAAAGATTAAAGTTTTTTTTATATAAAAGTCAAACTCCAAGGTCAAGATCAAGAGAGAAAAATTATTGCTACCCATAGAAAGGACTAGTGACAATTGATATACCTGGTAAATATGAAAGCCCAAGCACAAACCATTGAAATATTATGGTCAAGGTTAATGTTTGCAAGGTCCAAAATTTATGGTACACAGAGGAGGACATTGTCTTAAGAAATACACATTCAAAACATAAACGCCCTTGCACCAACTGTTCAAAAGATATGGCGAACGTTAAGGTAGTCCGATCCTCAGGTTCATACAATTAGCGGTTAAGTAATTAAAAGTACTCATAAAAGTATCTCTGAATCCACAAAGTTATGTAAATTTATCCACAATATTTCTTTTTAGTTAAAGATTAAAGTTCATCATGTTATATAGGTAAAATTGTCAAATCTTCAATATTTTTGCTGCAAAAGCGAATTGGAATATATGCAATGAATTTTTTAATTGCAAATTGATCAACAAATATGTTTTAAGTTAAAAAACGATAGGTATCCAGGCATTCAGAGAAACTGTCATGATATTTATACTTAATTGGTATTTTTTGTCTTCTATTTCCGCCATGTATTCTGTAATACACAGTGTAAAAAGCTTTCTCTATAATTGCCAGACATCACAAATCACTTCTTATTTCATATCATGCTAATAAGCATTGGTATCTAAGGCTGGATTCAAGAACATCTTATTTCTCTAAAACTGTTTGATTTTTTTTTCTTTTATAGGGTACAAATGTCAACTTTTATAAGACCTTTTCTAGCACTTCCAAAAATCTTGAATCTTATAAAGATGAATAAAATGAAAATAGTTGCATAAAAAAATTTCATTTTTAAGCTTCATTTTGATGAAATTTAAATAAAATATTGATTTTTGGAGTTATCCTTCCTGGCTGAGGATCGGATATCCTTAAAGTTTTACAAAAGTAGAAAAAAAAAATCAGTGATCAAGGTCAAAATTGTTGGTATATCCAAAGGATTGTTGTGTCACAAGGAATATACTTATGAAATTTAAAAGTCCTAGCGCTGACTGTTCAAAAGTTATGGACAAGGTTAAAGGTTTTTAAAAATTGGTAGATCACTAAGGTCAAGGTAAAAAATATTTACACCTATAGAAAGGTCTTGTTACGATGAATTCACAAGTGACCTGGACCTTTGAGTTTGACCCACTTTTTAAAAACTTTGTTGGAACACCAACAATTTTGACTTTTTCACATTGTTCTGTGAATTTGACCTATTAACATTGGCCTTAACTTTTGAACTGTCGATGCTGGGGTTTTGATATTTCACATGTATTTTTCTAATGACAAGGCTTTCCCTTGAATTCATTATTTTGACAATTTGTTATCGACTTCGCAGTTTGACCCACAATTTCATAAAGTTTTATCCTTGCCATATATTTGAATGGTTTGTTCTTATGCTTTAATATTTCATATACCATGGTAATTATTGCAATGTCATCTCTTTTTGTACGAGCATCAACATTTTTCATCTCTTGACCTGTCGCCAGCGTGGTGCAGTGGTTATACATGTAGCATCTATTCTAGAGGCCTTACATCGCGGGTTTCAATCTAGTGCGGGACTTGGAGATCGCTTTTACGGACATTTGTAGCCCACCAGAGGCAAGTGAAAAATTTTCGAAAAGGACGTTAAACAATCCAAAAACAAACAATCATTTGGCCTTGGAGTTTTACTTTTATTTGAGAGATTTGTTTCTTCGCCAAAATCTGCCAAATGGGGTCATCAGTTTCAAAAACACTTTTTTTTGCTATGCTTGTAGCAAATAGCTATTTCTATGATAATTTCTTACATTACAAGCTGCATTTTCAAGACAAATGTCTCTTTCAATAAAGTTATTGAACTCCATATATCTTTAAAAATATTCACTGATTTCATGTCTTGACCACTTTTTTCAGAAGTTTTTGATTTACTATGTAAAAAAATTTGTTCAAATCAATTTAATTAACTATATAAGTTGTAATACTGACAACTGATTTCTTAAAGTTAAAAAGGCGTTATACGAGGGGTTATCAAAATGTTCGTGGACTGATGCAATCAAAATGATATTATATGTATAGTCTGTGCTTACAAAATTTTTAAGGAACATAATACAACAGAAGTTTTAGAACTGTTGAAATATTTTAGCTTGACATTTTGCCAAATTATCTTAAAATAAAAAGACATTATATGGTCACCCAGCGCTGTCGCCGTTTAGTTCCATGACGTCTCGAAATGTTTCTCAATTATCCGCTTCCTCTACCTTCTAAACTTATCTCGATGAGATTACCTGGAGTTAAGTTGTGCATATGCGGAATTGAGGCTTTATTTTCAATTGTTTCGTTAGAATCATTTTTGTTAATAGCATCAAAAAGGTTGAATTAAAAATTTTATATTTATATTTCATACATTTTTAAATTGATATTGAAACTTTTATTTTATGGTTATTTTAAACCGGGTACAATTATATACCGTTTTACGAAAAAGTTTATACAACAAGGAAGGAAAAGATGTTGAAAGCAATTCAGTGAAAGATTCCTGGTTATTATAAAGAAAAAAATCCTTTAAGTTTGCTTCAATTCAACAATTATTTTTTACAACATTGATGTTCACATCTGTATGGATAGTATTTCTATGAGAAGATGAATGTTCTGCTGAACCCAAAGCGCAGGAAGCGATCACGGCTGTTTCTGTTGCTCGATCAAGAAAAATGATGAGAATTTTAATTTTCACTTTTGGTAGTTACCCTAATACGTAAATCAAAAACTCAAGAATTATCGGTCAAAATCACATAAGATTTTGGTAACTTGTTTTTTTTTAAATGACTTTAAATGTTTGATAAGATTACTGGGAAATTCATTCAAACTATTAGCTTTTATTCACTTTAAAAGTTCGATATATAGTTAGGGCGGTTTCTCCGTTGTAAGTATAGACGGATTTAAAAGATTTTTTGTCAAAAGATGATACAGTAAGTGAGTATCTTCAGCCCTTTAATTTTTTTTTTTTGAAAATTCACTTCTGTTTGCCATGTTCGCGATTGGTTTATAGTTTATAGAGTGTTTCTTAGAATTTTAGATATATTTTCATGCGTGCAGTCATTGCAAAGATATGACCGATCAAAACTTTGTCAGTCTGAGTATTTTGAAAAAAAATTTACGTATGCAATTTAAATGGCCAACACAACTTTCAAATAAATAGGCTAAATTTTATCATTAAGTAAGTATTCTATTATCATTTTTATCGTTTCATTATGCTTCATAAGATATTCATGCATCTTTTCTCTAATATTTGAACGAAATTTACAAATTATTAGAAAAAGCCTTTCCACGCCATTTCCATTAAGACCAGCATATTCTTTCGGATTCACAAATTCAAAATACGAGAGCTCTTAAAAAATTACGCATACTTGTTGCACAGAAAAAAATATTTGACGACATAATCGGTCAAAATGTAACACATAATAAAAAACAATCTTTACTTAGATGGTTTTCAAAATTTCATATCAAAATGTTGTAATTAAGGAATAACTGTTTTATTTTTCGATGTGATCAATCGATTGGCTTGCGTGATGATCGTCATAAACGCCGAAAAATTATCACGCAAGCCAATCAATTGATCATCTTCATGAAATTGAAAAATCTGACAGTTATTCCTTATATTTACATGTTTTGATTGCGCTAATTCCAAGTGCCCCAAGCCCCCTTGTCTAGCTATTTGTCCCGTCCTGCATCTGATTTTTTTAACCGCGCCAAAAATTGATGGGGAAATAAGTGTACATTTACAATTTGTAATTTTATCTCGGACAAAGACATTGAAAATGTAAATATATTGGTATCAATTTTGGGTGGTTTATCAGGACATACCATTAAGTCACGGAGCAGTAAAATATTTGACGTTAAGGGCATTTATAAAAACAAAATATGAGCTTTCATTTTCTCAACATTTTCCCAAGAGTTCCCGTACAATTTGAGTTATCTATCTACTCATCATCCATAAACCATTTTTGTCAAGCTAAAAATCTATTCAACAAGTAAAGCATATTCTTTCTTTCTGCTTTAAAACCAAAAACTGCAGATATATGAGATATAGTGTGACATTGGTCACCCTCAATCACGTTCTTAACAGTCCGGATATCGATCAAGTTTTGTCGATAATCTTCTTTCCGTCCTCTCGTATAGTCTTTTATCAGAGGTCTAACGGTCTAAAATTCCAATTTGCTATTTGTAGACAAATGACAAATGTCACGAATACCCTCGTTTACTTATTTTTATTATACATATTTTGGATCTATTTTCGCGATATCTTGAGCATTATACATAAAATAAAGATTGAAAAAATTGTCGGAAAATATCGAGAATTATAGAAAATCAATGACTTAAATTTTGGATTCCGCATGTTTTTTGTCGTGCTCCGGTCCGTGTAACACTTAACAATTCAAATTTCTAAAATGATTTAGAGTTTTAGAATGATGATACATGTATATTAGTTCATTTTGAATTTTTAGAATTTACTTTAAATATCCAAAAGATCAAATTTCCAAACCCGATTTGGCCCCGTGGGGATCCGGGTTAGAATAGGTCCTCAGTACCCTCTTGCTTGTCGTAAAAGGCGACTAAATGGGGCGGTCCTTCGGATGAGACCGTATAAACCGAGGCCCCGTGTCACAGCAGGTGTGGCACGATAAAGATCCGTCCCTGCTCAATGGCCCTGAGTGCCGAGCATAGGCCTAAATTTGCAGCCCTTCACCGGCAATGGTGACGTCTCCATATCAGTGAAATATTCTGGAGAGGGACGAATAGTATACAATCCAAACACGTTTTGAATTTTGAATATCAGTTTAATAGTTTAATCATATTAAAGCGCTTTTCCTTAACCAATAGAGTTTTTGAAATAGTTTCAAAATTCAAACCAGGTTAGTATTTTGATATTTTGGATATTTGAAGTAAATATCTAAAAACTCCACGTGTTTTGGTTATTTGAAATTTAAATCTTTGAATCAAAATTCTTAATTTTAAAAATCCTTAAACGTTTTGAAAGTTGAAATTTAGAAGCTTGAAGTAAATTTTGAAATATCAAATGTTGTTACACTATGCTGAACTTTAGATTGTTAAGCGTAAACTTTCTAAACAAACGGTAAACTAAAAACTCAAAAAAATGAAATACAAAATTTAGTTTAAAATTTCGAAATTTGAATTTTGAATGTTATGGATGAAAATCTAAAAGCTTAAAATTCTAAAAACCTGTTTGAAAATTTGAAAATGTAGATTTTTGAACTAAAATTTTATTAAATTTTAACATACAAAATCGGTTTGAGTTTTTGAAATTTAAAAACTTGAACTAACATACAGTGTATTAACATTCTAAAATTCTAAATCATTTTAAAATTTTTAAGTGTTACATGTTACACGGACCGTAAGAATCTGAAAACTTAAATTTCTAAAACATGTTTTTGAAATTTGAAAATTTATATTTTTGAACTAAAATATTGACTTTCAATTTAACAAATCAATTTGAGTTTTTGAAAATTAAAAATTTGAACTAATATTTTAATATTCTAAAACTCAAAACCATTTAAGAAATTTGAATTGTTGACTGTTACACAGACCTGCTCAGTGCCTCTCCATCAGCGATATGAACACAGCGATAATTTTAGGAGAACATTCTTAAAGTACAGAAAACTATATATGGCCTCATAACTATATATGACGCCTGTACGAGTAAATAATAGCAGAGTCCGCGTAATTTTTGGACGGTCCTTGTACATGTAGGTAAACAAGAGGCCCACGGGCCTTATAGGTGACCTGAGTATCATGTAACAACTTTCCAGCGATTGTATTTGGTTCGTGTTTTAAGCCAAAAGCCATGAAATTCACAAATTTTGAAAGAGGCACCATTGCTTATCAAAGGGCAGATTTCAAAGCATTAATTTATTTTTAGTCAAAGTAACCCCCCCCCCTGAAATTATCTATTTTGAAAGATGCCCCTTTCTCCATTATAAGGCCAGTATTTTTTTATGTTTAGGTTTAGTTATGAACATGAGAATAAAAAAGTCCCGAAGGAGAAGGAAATAAAATTTTTTGTTAATAAATCAATTATTAACATTTGTACTTCCTTTTTTTAAGCTATCCTAATAGGCTCCTTACAACTGGACACATAATGCTTACAAATAGGAAAGTAGAACATGTAATTGCTTATTTCATCATCTGCCAGTTTGGGCCAGTTGTATAAATTTTGTGATGTTGATCAAAATATATTTTAAAAAATCAATTCTTTAAAAGTCTTTCAATATATCTTCATTTTTTTAAATTTGTGTTAGGTGAATGTGTAGACATTGTTCTAAAATTTACTTGATGCCTAAAATTATAATTCCTATCATAAAACAGACAGGGAGTATTGGGGAGTAGGGTCAACATTTTTTCAATTAAGTGTAAAATAATTTTTCTGGCTGATACAAATGATACTACATGCCTGTATATATTTGTTTATTCTTGCCTTTTAATAGTTGAATTTTTTTTTATTTCTTCAGGTTATTGTTTATTTCTTCCTCAAATGGACTTCAATTTTTCCATAGTTTTATTCATTATATCTGATGCATAAGCAACCCTTTTCTGAAGAATGATGCTTAGACTGTAAGCTATAACAGAGACCTAAACAACATGTCCCTGGCAATATGCAATAGCTACCATGGGCAGTTTAAAACATGGGGGAGGAAAATAATTTACAGTTACTTTTGAAACGAATACATAATTATCTCACAAGCATGTCATTTTATTTGTCCTTTGAACGTATAAAACGTTTTGAATGACACTCTTATCGATGAATTTTACACTAAACCAAGTTATCTTCTCAGATCTATCTTTATTTACCCGCCGTTTCAACGTAAAACCGGAAGTGCGAGTTCGTAAATTTGAAATCTCGATCCCGACTCAAATTTGACAAAATATTTTATTTTTTTCTAAAAATTCAAAACCTTGAGCGGAGGGTTTCTAAAACTGAAAATGAAACTAGAGCCGAGCTCGTTGCAAAGCAACGAGTAGGTCTTCCGTCCTGTTTGACCGGAAGTAACTTTCTTTAAAAAAAAGAGTAATGAAGTCCAAAAAAGGGTTAATCCTCCAAATCTATGTTAAGTATTGCAAAATTAAGCCATACTTTGGTACTTCCGGTTTGACCGGAAGTGACGACGACGGACGGAAAATTAAATTTTTGCTTCTAGTGACATATGTTACCCAAAATCCTGTCAAAAACGGCAAAAATATGCATTTTCTAGCTACTTCCGGTTCGACCGGAAGTGACGTCGCCGGACGTATTTTGACGACCCCATTAGATAAAGCTTGTTATTTTGAACAACTTTGCTTCTTTGATGTATAACAAATTCTCAAATCTTTTTGAGATATCTGGAAAAAACTTTTGGCCCCTCTAGGTCCCTTAATTTAGGGGTCAGCCCTTTTTTCGACATATCATTTAAAAGATCTTCTAAATCTGCACAAATTATGTTCTATATACTTTAACAAAATATTTTTAGTTTAGAAGATAAAAAGAAAAATATGAGTAATTTTTGGTTCTTTTAAGCGTTCTAATTTTTGACCCCTGTATAGCGCCATTTTGAATAGAGAAATCGAAAAACAAAAACCGATGTGCACAACTTCAATCCTTCTATTATCTAAAATCAGTAGAATTTCTGCTCCAGCTTTAGCCGTCTCTGAGCCTTTGTCTGGAAACGAAAGCCTATAAATTTTCGTTTAAAGGGAAATAACTCAAAACCGGAAGTGACTTTTTGAAATTTT
>PRKT01000652.1:153055-168063 GCA_003671525.1 Saccostrea glomerata
AAAGAACCTTAATTTCATATATATACATATGCAATTTCAATTTATTTAATGATTAACCTTCAATGATTATATCAGTCGGTAGAGCGCTCGCTTCGTGATCCGGAGGTCGTGAGTTCGTATCTCGACCGCGACTGACCTCGTCGATAAAATGGGTAGCAACTGTTCCTTCGCCATGCGCTCGGGACTTTGATACGAAAGTTGCGGATCCTTCGGATGAGACCTTAAAAACCGAGGCCCCGTGTCAGCGGCAGGCGTTGGCACGATAAAGATCCCTCACTGCTCAATGGCCCTGAGTGCCGAGTAAAGGTCAAAATTTGAAGCCCTTCACCAACATACGGTGACGTCTCCATATGAGTGAAAACTCGAGAGGGACGTTAAACAACATACAATCAATCAATCAATCAATGATTATAAAAGAATATATTCATTGTAAAAAAAAAAGTCATTTTTTGCATACATGTTGACTTGAAAGTCCGATCCAAAGCAGCCCCCGCCAATCCCTCAAGAATCTGATATTTTGATAGATTTTTATCGAAGGAATATTTTATGACTTGAGCTTTTCAGGGGTACCGATGGGGTTGCAATGTACAAAAATCCCGAAAAAATATTTCTTTAATTATGGTTTCTATTTATGTTGAATGTCTTTTTAATTAGAAAAACTCGGATGTTTCGAGACTGACATTCAACATTTATAAAGTAGACTGGTTCGAATCACCTGGTGGCACACGTTTGCTTCTATAAAAACAGATTTGTGTAATTCACTTCATTTTTCCTTTATATATTATTTTTTTTTCCTTTTGAGATAAACAGCATTTAGGAGAATGTAGATCATAAATATTATTCTCTAAAAATAAAAACAGCTGGTATTATTCCACATCGTTAGCATGCATCGTTTGTTGACAAGAATTATTCATTCTTCCCTACGATGAAGGAGTCACACACGCGCGCACCCCTCCCCCCTTTAAGAAAAAAACGAAACAAAACAAAATGGATGAATGAATGACATGCGGTTGATCCTAGTTTACAACCCCCCCACCCACCCCACCCCCCCAAAAAAGAACAAAATGCGTGAAAAATCCAATACATTTAATCTCGGAAAAGTTTCCAAACAAATCAATTAAAATGAAATCGCGGAGGTAGTAAATGATGTGAAGAACAGAATATCTTCTAGATTAGATTTTAAGAAGAGTATAGATCTATTAAACGAAGATAACATTTTTCTAACAAGTCCTACGTATATGATCAGCTTGAAAATCTGGGGCCGTAACAGAAAACATGCTATTTAGATTTCAAATGACTTAAAGGAAAGTCTCAAGCCTAATTAAATTAATATATGAAATGTTGCTTTATTACGAAAGCCTATTACGATCAATCTAGAGAGAAAAAAAAATTAAAAGACGTTATTACGCCTTTATAAAAGGCGTTATTACGCCTTTCTAAAAGGCGTTATTACGCCTTTATAAAAGACGTTATTACGTCTTTATTTTGAATACATGACTAAAATGTTGCCGGATGACCAAGCGTCTAATCCATTCTAATTGAACATGCAATAAAACACAAGTCATAAAGGTTTCAAATGTATATTCTGTTTTTAAAGTTACAATAATTCACTGGACTCATACTCGTAGTATTCCTCGTTCCGCACACTCCCTCTCTCGGGATGGGACCTCAGAAGCTGAGTGTCTGTATCTAATAAACTTGTACTTAGAAATTATTGTTGAAATTATCTCAAAATTTAACTGTCTAAGAATGGAATTTACATAATCATCACTCGTGCATGTTTTAGCGTAACACGGCAGGAAAGAGAGTGATTTACTCAACCGTGCCGGTTAAATAGGGGTGTTGCTAAAACGCGGAACGGAAAACGGAACGGAACGGAAAACGGAATATATTATTTTATATTAAATCAGTATTTAAAATACATAATTTTTATCCCGAACAATATATTTTATTGATATTAAATCCTCTCTAATTAAAAACAGGTTATTAACTAAAGTCATTTTCAATCTCTTATTCACGAAAATCGCTGACAAAACAATGACGTAGAATCAAATTTGAAAGTGTGTGTTTAGGGGGCCCCTACATTAAAACTTATTTCAAAAGAGTTTGACAAGCGAAAAATACAAAAGACAATTTTGTTCGGGTGAGAGGGGGATATGTTCAAAGTCCAACATCTTTCAGTACTTTTTTAATACAATCTTACTACATGAATTGCATTAATAAAAACTGTTGGGTTTCAATGAACATTTCAATAGTAAAAAGGTCTGGAGCTAATGTCAAAAGGGGAGGGGCGGACCATTTGCGGAAAAATAATCTCAAATGATGAAGAACAAACGAACTTTACATGTAGAAGTGTTTATCCAAGCTTGCCGGAAAGGTCTGCTCTAATCGTAATATTATGAATTTTTTAAAAACATTTTCATTCTCTTTAAACATGGTACGTCTGGATTTCAGTCAAATATTTGCCCCCCCCCCCTTTTCAGACATAACCTTTTTACTATAAAAATGTTTATTGAAAACTCAACACGTTATTATTTGGTAGTAAGTAGTAAGTAAGTGTACAAAAAATGTATTGAAAGGCATTGAAGTAAGAACTGATTCCCCCTCCCGAATCATAAATTTGTGTGTTTTTTTCGCTTGTCAAATTCTTTTCAGATAAGTTCACCCCCCCCCCCCACATACATACATGCACACAAAAACTTTCAAATTCAATTCTTTGTCACTGCTACGTGACGGACTAACTGACGGGTCAAACATATTATACCACTCGCAACTTGTTGTTATAAAAGTAATTTATAATTTCTTTCAACATTTAAACACTGTTTCTAGACGTATTTCGTTCGAACGACTTAGTATCTCGTTCGAACGACTTATTATGTCGTACGAACGGCTTAGTATCTCGTTTTTACGACTTATTTTGTTGTAAGTACGACTTAGTATTTCATACGAACGACTAAGTATCTCGTTCGTACGACTTAGTTTCTCGTTCCTACGACTTATTATGTCGTACGTACGACTAATTATGTCGTACGAACGACTTAGTATCTCGTACGAACGACTTAGTATCTCGTTCGTACGACTTAATATCTCGTTCGTACGATTTATTGTATCGTACGTACGACTTAGTATCTCGTTTGAACGAGTTAGTATCTCGTGTGTGTGACTTATTATGTCATACGTACGACTTAGTATCTTGTTCGTAACACTTATTGTTATGTCGTACGTACGACTTATTATGTCGTACATTCGACAAAGTATCTCGTTTGCACGACTTAGTATGTCGTACGTACAACTTTGTATCTCGTACGAACGTCTTAGTATCTCGTACGTATGACTTAGTATCTCGTTTGTACGACTTAGTATCTCGTTCGTATGACTTATAATGTCGTACGTACGACTTAATATCATGTACGAATGACCTAGTATCTCGTTCGTACGACTTATTATGTCGTACGTACGACATAGTATATCGTTCGTACTACTTAGTATGTCGCATGTACGACTTAGTATGTCGTACGTACGACTTAGTATGTCGTCATTCGACTAAGTATCTCGTACGTACGACTTAGTATCTCGTACGTAAGACTAACAATTATTTTTTTTTCAAGTGGCAGCAATACGCTTCCGTACAAAACAAATACTTCAACAATCCTTTTTAATTTTTTTCACAGATGTTGCATTCAATGATCTTCAAGAATTTTGTTCATTACAACGAATACCAATCAGTAAAATTCAGCGCTGGATTTAATTTGATAATTGGTAGAAATGGTTGTGGAAAATCTGTTATTTTCGAACTTATTAGACGTTGCATGTCTAAAACAATAAGTTCAACTATTCCTTCAACTTGTAGCAACGAAACAGACACAGCTTTTGCAATATGCAGATTCACTGACTCGGAAAAGGATCCATGTAAATTGTTGTCTGGAATATATATGCCTTTGGAAGGCGAAAAAAAATATTTTGTGAAATTTATTATATACAAATATTCAGAAAGATTCCTGGGATGCGCCGATACATATGCTTGCGAAACTTCTGAAGAAAAATTTAAAACAATTGGCGAGTTATTGGCATCCAGAGAAAACGTGCCAATCACCGATGTAAGTGCTTTGAAAAAATATGTAGAATATGGTACCATACCAACAAATGAAACGGTTTTGGAGGAAATCGTCAGTTTTTTTCCAATATCTGATTTTAAAGATAAAAAAGCTTTACAAAGCACAGAACAGCATCAAACTGTTTGCGAATCAGTATTAGATGAATTAAAAAAATTTTATGTAGCTACCTTTCCGTTGCGATCGATTGGCCCATCTCAATGGACGGAAAGTGAGCGAGTTAAAGCAGTTTGGCGAAATAGTAACGAAATAGAAGTGAGTACAAGAGCAGAAGTTATTCGTGACCTTTATTTTAAAAAGAAGAAAGGATTCAAGCAAGATGTATTCCAAGAAACATTAAATCACTTAACGTTCCCAAAAATTTTTGAAGTAGCTGGAACTGAGCAGAATATAAAAATAAATGGAATAAGTATTTTAAGAGCTCCCGAAGGCATTGTAGAGGCAATACAATTTGCGCTTATTTTTGCATGCGAAGATTTTAAAACAATATGTTTGGAGGAACCAGATCGAGGGATGCATTCCGAAATGGTTGAACGTCTAAGAGAATTAATTTTTAGATCGGAAGGAAAAGCTTTCATCATGATCTCTCACAACCTTTCATTTGTCACCAGGTGGACAATTCCAAAAACACATGTTTGTGTTTCCAACTCTGCAACAGATTCCTCCACTATTCACACAGTTATATCTTGTAGTAATCTGAGTAATTCTTCTCAGAGAAGTGTCAAACTGTTAACTGACACAGATGATCTAAAAAAAGTTTTGTTTTCAGAAAGAATTCTTTGTGTCGAGGGTAAAGAAGACAAAATAGTAACTGAGGGTATTTTTAGCTATCTAATGCAACACATTAATGACGAAAATTTGAGAAGGGAATTGAAAATCGATCCAAAGGAAATACAGAATATAACAGCTCATCAATTAATTGAGCTAGGTTCATGCTCGTATGAAGAACAGATTAGAAGCTGCTGTAAAGATTTCAATGTTAGTTGTCGATTTCTTCTCGACCTAGACGCTTACGTCGTGATCACAAAGGACGAAAAGAAAAAAGCCAACAATATTGCAATTCAGGGTTTCAATATAAAACAGAAAGGAAGGTTTGGTAAATTCAAAACGCTTGATTCATTCATCGGTGATCTTGAAGGTTTAGATGAATTAATACGATTAAAGGAATCTGATCGAACATTTTTCTGGAAAGGGGGGCGAATCGAAGAACTTATACTAAAATCTCTCGATGCATCCGAGTTCAGTTCTATCTTTACTGAAGCACACAATATAAAACATCCTCTTTCCGAGGTAGAATTTGCTAGTAAAGATGCAAAGAATGAACTCCGGGAGTTTATCTTGAGAGGAGATAACAATTCACTTCTTTTTGAAACATTAGTGAAGAAGGATGAAATAAAAAGATTCGTTGAATTTATGAAGAGAATTTAAATAATTACGGTATGTGTGACAGAAACTGTATTTGGTAATGTTTCCAAAAAATATAAATTACTTATTTTAAATCATTACAATCTGTCATAGTATAGAAAGCAAGACATTTGTTTACGAAATAATATTTTGGGCTCCTTTGGTAACACTCTTTGGTCCAAAAACTTTATTTTCTAAATTGACTGTTTATTGTATGTTTATTTGCTGTTTATTTTACATCCCTCTTGAGAATTTTACTGTCATTCCAGTTACAGCGTGTCACTTTGCTTAATCGAGTGAGCTAAACTTTCACATGTTAATTACCACATAGACACATACATGTAACTCATCGCTGCTACTTTGAATATAAAAAACAGAATCCAATAATATCCCGATAACACTGGTCAGTTGAATGACATATTGAATGATTGTTTACCAGTGTGGCAATTGTGTCGTGATGAAAAATTACACGATTTTTAAATGTTCATATTCCTAATAATTACTGATTTGTTTTGTAGTTATTTTTGATGCTATTTGTGATAATTTTATGAAAGCTTTCTGATCCTGTATTTGTTTAGCAAAATAGCTTACATTCCACGGGAACCATTTTGTATTTAATCAAATTATCAATTGGTGTTTAACAGAGTTAGTCCCATAAAGTAATTTTCACACCTTGACCACGACAAGGATTTACGGGTGATTTTTATAACAACGCTGTTTATGTGACATGTTTATTTAATTGTCCATCTATAGAATGTCACTCTTTTATCTTATCTCTTTGTGTGACACTTAATTTCTTCTTTGTGTTTCATTTGTTTTACTCAAACTTGTTTTTTGTTAGTCAGTTGGAGACGGACAGTCGTGCCGTCAAGACCAAACTGTAGTCCGAAAGAAATACTAAAATAAATCCAGAAAATATCTTAAGTTGTTTTGAGCATCTTTATTTCTGCTCATAAAGTAAAACGGTTTCCCCTTATCAAACGCATTGGAAGCATTGGGATAAGAAGCGCCATAGGCCGAGTTGGAAATACGTTAGTGGTGGAGTACAGTGGTCATGTTCAACTTGTGTTCAACATGGATCCCGGATCTCTCTAAATAATGCCAAGCGAGTGACTCTAGTTCCCCATATTGTAACACGGATATTTAGGATAATCATGTATTCTTTCAGACCACAATGGATACAGCGGAAATTTAAACCTTGTCCGTTTGTGCACAACCCATTTGAAACATGCATACGCTGCGGAAAATGTCACACATTCCGCATGTGCAATTCCATCGGAAAGCAGTGCCACAAATGTGGAAAATTCGGACACTTTGGACGAGTATGCCGTTCCAAAGGACCAACACCAAAATCCAGCAAACCTGAAAAAGTACAACAGAGGGACAAAAAGCGTCTACATGACTACCTAGACAGAAGGAACACCATGCGATTGCTGCCCTTTTCGTCGTTAAGTTCAACCGTATTTCAACAGTGTTTAGATGTCGAAGGTAACTTGAAAACTGAGTTGAAAGCGATCAAAACTAAATACAAGAAGCAGTGTTCTTTAACTAAAATAGCGACAGAAACTGTTCAAAAACAGAAAGATGTTATTACCGAGATCGACGAATTGTACAATCAATTACTTTCATTAATGACCAGTCGAAACAATCAAATGAGAGAGATGGAAGAAATTATTTCCAGTTACCAGAAAACCTGCCTAAATTATGAAGAAACCATTGCCACTCTGCAACAAGCGCGTCCGACAAACAAAGAGCTACATCTCGCGTCGGAAAACTAAAAACTTAAAGAGGAAAACGAAAGCTTAAAAACTTCCAATGAAGGCCTCCGATCAAGTCTTCTACAGATTCGGCGGGAATTACTGCGTGAGGACAATTAGTGTACTCATTATTTGAATTTCTAATTCAATAATTAGTAAACGACAATTGTAATAAGCATGACGAATTTTATGGGGAAAAGCAAAATGGTTTTAAAGAAATTATCTGAAAAATTAAAAATTAGGCTGTCAGATTTCTACCATTTTGCTCTTCCTAATAAAATGCAATAGGCTTGATATATATATATATATATATATATATATATATATATATATATATATATATATATATATATATATATATATATATATATATATATATATATATATATATATATATATATATATATATAAGACTTGAACACACCAGTTAAGGTAGGTCGCGGGTTTGCTTTTGTCATCAGTTTTGGTACACAAATTTGACGATTCGAGCGGTTGTTTTGTGCACATTTGATTATGACGTCGGTTACGTCACAAAGGCAATGTTACGTTGTTTCCCGCTAAATTCTCTGCAAATGACTTCAAGTCTGTACGAATCAAGTAGATTAATATACAAAGTGCATGTTCTTGTACTTAAACCTCTTACATGTTTTATATGTATCATTATATTTGAGTCTGAATTCTGATGTGATTATATGTAATGTCTATAAGGACTAATTAAATACAATACCAAAATGAAAGGAATAATATATATTGTAAGTGTTACTAAACTGCTAATAGTCAATCAGAATAGATCAGCGTAAAAGTTATGGTATGCAGAAAGAACGTTATCATGAATAAAAATTGCTTAGCGGAGAAGTCAGGGAAGCATGCGTATTTCATCATGACTGCAAATCAGAGCCTGGGCGAAAATATGCGTATACTTATCAGAATGGAAGTCCTCATCACAAAAAACGTTTTAAATTTAATTTCATGCATTTTACTGTTTTTTTAATCATTATTACCCGAGTAATAGTGTTTTGTTCTTATGTATTAAAATCTCATGTACTCGCCTTTTGCTGGCTAATAAATTAATTGTTACATGCATTTAAAAATCAAATTTATACATGTACAAACACCTGGACTGTGTTTTACATTTTGCGTATTGCAATTTGAAATTAAAGCAAATTAACAAATGTAAATGTTTAAAATTAAGGGCCATATACTATAGCTTGCGACTAATAAAGAAAGAGCATTGCAGGTAACCCCCCCCCCCCCCCCCCCCCCCCCCCCCCCCGGCCGCTTATATCCTCAGTATCGGGATATTTTCTTACAGTTTTCGAATAAAGTCATCGGACTTTTGCGTCATGTCTGAAATCCTGTCGACCATGGATTTCTTAAAAATACAGGTAGAACTTGATGTATATTTTATCATTCGCGTTGTTAATTCTCGTGCACGAGAATTGTTTATACCGTTCATTCAGTATATGAATTTCACAATACTAGTGAAAATAAGTTGTTAGACATACTTATATGTCTCCGCTATAAATTAAATGATTAAAAAAAATTATTTTTGTATCTTTGTCACCTTTTAAATCTTGCATATTCCAAAAATCCAGATTTTTATACTCGTACCGTAAACGTGACTGCGTTCAACAAATGACGTTGTAGATATAAATAACGCCATAAACGCAACATTTAGCAGTATTAAAGAAAACTTTGAAATTATTTAGCAAAAAATCTAGCGAGAAGACATATTGATTTTTTTACATTAATAGTTTTGCTTTTACCTCATCTTCACATTTTGAAATTCCTGACTAATTCGTCTACGTCTTTAAAAAGCTATTCAATCTTTTTAAAAGAAATTATTTTCACAAAATTGGCTTAAAACGTCATTTTTCCATACATTTCAATAGTAAAGCGTAAAAAAGTACTAAAAACAATACCGCGTTTACAGAATTATAGCATTAAAACTACGTAGGCAAATTTAATAAAAATTGCAGATAATACGCTGTGAATTCTAAGAAACATAATATCAAATTTTCAGGATATGTTTTCTCGTAAGAATTTTTATGCAGTAAACCCGCGACCTACCTTAAGGAAACATATTTTGAAAATTATTTTCCTCTGTTAACCTTTATTGAGTGTGACTTGTCCATATTTAATTTTTGAAGTTTTAACTAACATTTTCCAAGTGTCTTTTCTAAGATGTAAGAAAATGCCACAGGTTATTGAATATTATAATATCAGCTCACTTTGTGTTCTTTAATTTTAGAAACATTTTGAAGAAAAAAGAATGTAAATGAATGAAGATTACACAATTTTACCATGCTTTCTCCAGTTGTGTACTTTTTTGGGGGAGTATGGAAGGTATTCAAATCTCAAAGTCTAAAGTGAAAAAAAAATTAAACAATTATCCACTTTTCTACACCTGTGACATGATATGATATGATATAAACCCCGTCAAAAAACAAGATTTTTCGTATCACCTATTCTTAATTTTTAGCTCACCTGAGCCAAAGGCTCAAGTGAGCTTTTCTGATCACAATTTGTCCGTTGTCTGTCGTTGTCGTTGTAGTCGTCGTCGTCGTTGTTGTTGTAAACTTTTCACATTTTCATCTTCTTCTCAAGAACCACCGGATCAATTTCAACCAAACTTGCCATAAAGTATCCTTAGGTGAAGGGGACTCAGGTTTGTTCAAATCAAGGGCCATGCCCTTTTCCAAGGGGAGATAATTATGAATTAGAGAAAAAATAATGGCATTTTTAAAAAATCTTCTTCTCACCAGTGGGCCAGGAAATATGAAAATCATGTGGAATCATCACCAGGTAGTGTAGATTCTAATTTGTTCAAATCATGACCCCTGGGGGTAGGGTGGGGCCAAAATCGCCGATCAAAGTTTTACATAGGAATATATAGGAAAAAACTTTAAAAATCTTCTTCTCAAGAACCACTGGGCCAGGAAATATGAAACTCATGTGGAATCATCACCAGGTAGTGTAGATTCAAGTTTGTTCAAATCATGACCCCCGGGGTAGGGTGGGGCCAAAATGGCCGATCAAAGTTTTACATAGGAATATATAGGGAAACCTATTAAAATCTTTTTTTCAAGAACTTCAAATCCATGCTTAGTGATATTTATATGGAATCATCCTCAGGTAGTGTAGATTCATGTTTGTTCAAACCATGACCCCCTATTAGGTTAAAATTCAAGCCCCCCCCCCCAAACTCAGTTCGGAAAGTTCGGATCTGTTATGTGCTTTTTCCTAGCAAATTGCTCAGGTGAGCGATGTGGCCCCTTGGCCTCTTGTATTTATTGATTCCCTGTGTTCTGATTGGACGAGAACAAATTAAAGAAAAGTGTACTCTTTTATAATTTTTTTACTAAGAATTACTTTCTTCATCTAACTTTTATTGTAACAAGAGGCCCACAGGCCTTATAGGTCACCTGAGTATCATGTAACAACTTTCTAACAATATTATGTTCCCCAAACGAAACAAATTTAGCGTATTTTGAATAACACTTTTTTTTAAATAATTGCATTGATATTTAGTATATTAAAACCACTTAAAATGTATTATGGTGTAGACAGATTGATACAGTCATTTTATACATAGTCGTTTAATGCTAACATGACCAATATACTTGATTTAGCCGTAACTTATATACAATGTACTTTTTGATTAAATGCCATAAAACTCATACAATAAAATATATTGCTAGTGTAGACAAGATGATGTGGTCATCACGCGAATGTATGCATCACCTGCGCGTTCTTGCAATGCTAAATGCAATATACTTGGTATATACTTCGGGGAAAAGATGTTTATGTTTAAAATGCATAGAGTTTGCCTTATTTAATGAATCTTAAAGGGAATAAGACACCAAAAGGACCTGCGGAGCGTTTGGGGAACATCTGTAACGGTTCCCATTACAATTAGCACTAGTTGAATTTGACTCGTGTTTTAAGCCAAGAAATTCACAATTTTGAAAGAGGCACCATTGTTTATCATAACTCAACAATTAGCTTGCTTACTTTGGTTGCTTAATACCCAAATGCAGATCAGAGTAACAAAGAGAAAATGCATCTCCACTTTATAACCAGTTGTGCACCACACTATACAGTAACTACTGATCCTTGGGCCACATATTTTAAAATTAAAAAAAAAAATCATCATAAACTTTATTTCATCATAAATGATTGATTTTAAAGCGTTGATTCATTATCAGACCATGTAACCACCATCCATCCCCACCCACCCCAACCCACATCACCCCAAGTTCCGCTAATCCAGAGGCCCTAGCTATTAACCATTTTGAAAGAGGCACCTTTCATCATCATCATAAATATGCAATTAGATTAAATTCATATATGGCGTAAATGATCTAAAAAATATATTTTTGAAAATTACAAAATTAAGTAAAGAAATATAATTAATACATTTAAATTAAAACTTTTCATACAATTCTAGACACGGAGAACACCTCGTTTCAACTAATAATACGATTTTATCTTCTCTGTAATGTGTTATTTAAATCTTTTGTATTTTCTTCCGAGTCGGAGAAAATTCCGAGAATCCAAATTAAATTGTGATATCTTTATAACGCAATTGACTTAGATTTTGTAATTTAGGGAAAAGTTCTATCTTTATATAAAGTAATGATACAAATAATAAGTTCTTATAATCTTAGTCTAATAATTTTCATTGTACATACGCCATATATGGCTTTAATGTTGGCGTAATACCCAGGAGCAAAGGAAAAGATTTTCAAAGAATTCATGCATTTTCTCTATATGATCAATAGAGCCCCACCCTTACCCAAGAACCTCTGACTCTCGCGCCATGAAATTCACAATTTTGGTAGAGGACTCAATGCTGATTTCAATCATGCCAACAGTTTGAATCCTTGATATCCGAATCTTTGATGTCCAGGAGTAAAGAAGAAGATTTTTAATCATTAAAATTAACCACTAAATAATTTAGTGGTTTTGGTCTCATCTCTCAGGCCCGGGGGCGGCGGGCATGGACCATGAAATTCACAATTTTTATCCACTTCACCCATAGATGTCTCAAGCCAGATTGGTTGAGCGGTTGTAGAGGAGAAGCTGAAAATGTTCAAAATAAAAAAAACAAATATTGTTATTATGCACGACGTACAACGCACGACGATGGACGAGATGGGATAGCAATAACTCACCCAGGTGACCTAAAAAAGAAGGAAGAAAACAGTTATTTCTTAATTGTTTAAGCTAATTAAATTATGATTGCAGTAAAAAAAAAAAAAAAACAAAGCTTGCGACATACAGGACTGACAGACGGGAATACTATGTTGATATGTCACTGTCAGATTACGAGTGTGATTTTTAAAAATTTCCGATGTCATATATAAGCCAATGATAAATCTTTCGTTTCTTTCATAGTTTATTAATCCAAATTCACAGTGATTGTATAGATTTTTAATTATCCACAGCAATGTAATCAGTATAGACCAATGTACTTTATATTGAATTGTTAAAGTTTTCAGTAGTTCTAAAGAGCAGAGAAATAAAACCAAAGCAGGGTATTTTGTGCTCAGAGGGTATTCATGGTCCCGAATAGAAAAGAACATTTTATTGGCTGTCTTACCATTACATGCCACCTATGCTTTGTCCGTATATACATGTAGGTCTGTCCGTTGACCTAATAGTATGAACCCCAACATGGCACCACCCTCAAATACAGGTAAACACACTTTAGTAATACATGTATTTATGGACTCTTTCCCCTTCTCTGCACCACAGGAGTTCTAGTCCTAAGTTCTTTTAATTATCTACTTCAAAGTCCTCAATGTATTACTCTTAATTTGTCAAGAATTTTAATAGTAATGTTGCATTTCCGTTAACGTTTAAATTGATATTTTGATTCGATGGGCTCGATTGGTCTAGTATTCTGATGAATTCCATTACAAAATGATTAACACAATTAAAGTTCATTGAAACAACAACAAAATTCAATTTGTCTTAACAAGATAATTATAATTCATGGAATTAAAGATCCTTTTCCAATTATAAAATCGCCGTATTTGGTACACTTATAATGTACATCCTGGTTTAATAAACTTTTAAATTATTTTTCGGTCACTACTAAGTTCATTCTTATTAACTAAACGATTATGATATAGTCCAAGATTAAAATGCTCAAATGAAATGTCTGTTCTAAACCCTATAGGTTTACACATATCCTTGACGTTCCTAATACTAATATAATCAAATAAACTCAGTTCTCGGTTGCGTTGTGATAGGAAGAAGAAACGTACCTTAGACTCTTGCTTTATAAGCATTGAATTCATACTTCTACATTTTATAATTATTGATCCAATGTTTGAAAAAAAACAGTGCTAATCAAGGGTGTCGTCTGTCTGCTTCTCTCGTTTTACAACAGCGTTGTCGACTCGTTAATGTCAGAATGGATTGATGATTGTTTAAAGAATCACTGTCTAGTTAGTACAGTATGCCAGGGCATCAACGATAGTGGGAAACATGGGATTATTATAAATTATCCCATGTTTCCCACTCTCTTTGATGTCCCTGGCATACTATACTAACTAGACAGTGATTCCTTATATTTCCATTTCATTGTGAAATAAAATTATAGATTTATACTTAAAAAATGTAGACATAGATTTAGATTACATGCGGACTCCCATGCCAATTTCTATATTCCTTACCCACTGACGTCAAACACAAAGGCAGCCGCACGAGATTTACATGCATATTTGGCCTCCTTAGCGTCAAACACAGAGACAGATGTGCACGAGATTTGCATGCATATTAGGCCTCCTTAGCTCCTGACCTATTGACCTGCCTAATTTACATTCCGGTAGAATTATCAAGAAATCAACTCCGCTAACTTTCAAAGAGTTTTCACAGAGAAAAAATAGAAATGGAAATATATATTGTTTAACGTCCCACTCGTCACTCATATGGAGAAATGTCAGAATGGACTAATTCCTCTAAAGTCTACTTGAATTTACGATAATTTATTAACGTAAAAATTTAGTATATTCGAGGATTTTTTGATAAGGTTATCTTATTGAATGTTTTGACAATTTAAGCTAAACTTTATCGACATTCATCTCGATAACGTTTCATTCAAAATTGTGGCAAATTATATTTGTACTGTACATAAATAACGGATGGTATGGAGGCCTAAAAGAGAAATAATTGAAAAAAATTATGATTGAAATAAAAAAAAAGATTCTCTTTACAGAATTTATCGATGAGTTTAAGGTTGTTATCGGTCTGCTTCTTTCGTTTTAGAGTTGTCGTTAATGTCACCATGGTCAACGACGAATTATTTTGAAGTATTCTTGTATTTACGTTGCTCAATACAATATTTGAGGAGTTTTGTAAGTTAATCTTATTGATTGGTTTGACAAAAGTTGAACTTTATTGACATCCATCTCAATTACGTTGCGTTACCACATTGGGGCATGTGTCCATACGTACGTTAATTGTACATAAATAACGAATTGTAAAATGTTAAAAATTCGTAATTGGAATTATATAAGAATTACTGTAATATATCATATTTTCGTGGGGTCAAATTTGCGATACATGGGGTAAATGTATTGGTTTGTTGGGATTTAATTTTGTGGTTGTAAAATGTTGGAAATGTAATGATGCATAAGAAATTTTACTTCTGTGTTAGTCATGAAATCGTAAGTCTCTATAGCTACATACCTCGAAAACAACGGAAATTACCCCCCCCCCCCTT
>PRKT01000652.1:171690-186070 GCA_003671525.1 Saccostrea glomerata
GGATGGACACTACCAGACTTGCTTCGGATGCTGGATCTGACCTTTATTTTCATTCCCAAGTAACTATAAGCCCTACCTAAATCAAAATTGCATGGATGATGCATCTAGGAATGGACACCACCAAACTTGCTTCGGATACTGAATCTGACCTATATTTTCATTCCTTAGTAACTATAAGCCCTACCTGAACCAAACTTGCATGAATGATGCATCTAGGGATGGACACTACCAGACTTGCTTCGGATGCTTGATCTGACCTATATTTTTATTCCCAAGTAACTATAAGTCCTACCTGAACCAAACTTGCATGGATGATGCATCTTTGGATGGACACCACCAAACTTGCTTCGGATGCAGAATCTGACCTATATTTTCATTCCCAAGTATCTATAAGCCCTACCTGAACCAAAATTGCATGGATGATGCATCTAGGGATGGACACTACCAGACTTGCTTCGGATGCTGGAGCTGACCTATATTTTTTCCAAACAAGCAATTCAGCTGCATCACTATTCTGGATATTCTGATCAAATTTTAAACACATACAAATTTTCATGTTGCTTTACTGATATATCCTCGGCGGGGCATTCATGTCCTATGGACATATTTCTAGTTAATTTAAATACTTAATAAATTGACTGTTTGTGTGTTTTATTTAAATTTGATTAATTATAGAGCAGGTAAATAGTGATGTCGTGATCATCAAAACGCTTGAATATCACGATGACGCTTTAAACAGTCAACAGCATTCTGTGGCCCGGTCAACATTCACTGTTTCATGATCACGCAAAAACATAAAGCAAACCGTGAAACAGTTCAAAATGCCTAATTATAATTTATATAGTAGGTTAGGTAATAATAAGTAATGTTTTCTTTGTATTAATCATTTATCGTTCTAGAACTTTGAACTATCGTTATTGCGAATGTTAATAACTATACAGTTCTAAAACGACATAGGCCTATTACAAAAGGTACGAGTTCGCATCGTATACGGCAAGGGGGAAAATCCAACCCTGTGCCCCTGATGCGTCACCAAGTAGTTTTTTGCCATGTTCATCGAGCTTGACAAGATGCTGTCGGTTACTTGTTTTACATTTATATATTATTATACTTTCAAGTAAATTATAGTCGAGTATGATTCGTCGAGAAACATTTGTTTAAAAACACTATTAAACTCTGCATGATGAAACTACTTCTTTAGGACCGGTTATGTAATTATATTCAAAAAAGAGAGAAACAAAATGTGTTTGTGAAACACTTATGCGCCCGAGGACAACAATGTTCGAAAAAGATATTTTTAGCATATAGGTCATAGTAAAGGCAAAAAGGTCAATAACCTCGGTGTCATTTCAAACAACTTAATTAATGGAGTATGCATACCAAATATGAAATCTCTATCTTCTATGGTTCAGAAGTTATGTCAAAGGTTAAAGTTGACAACAAACAGACAGAAAAACAGACAATCAGACAGGACAAAAACAATATGCGCCCCGATTCGGGGGCATAAAAATAACTGCAAAACACTTTACTCAACAAGATGTGTTTGTAGAATACCAATGGCAGCTTATGGCAAGGGTTGAAAGTGCTAAATTAATGAAAGCAAAACGCAAAGGTCTAGGTAAAAAATGTGGTTAAACAAAGGAAGGTATTGTCATAAGGAATAAATCTATGAAATATGAAGGTACTGTACTAACTGTTCATGAGTTATGAAAAGTTAGTCAAACTTCTGACATCAAGGTCAAAAATATTTTATACCCACTGAAAGCTTTGTCACGATGGATACGCTTGTGAAATATGAAAGCCTTAGTATCAAGCGTTTAAAAGTTTTGACCAAAGTTATTTAAAGTGTGGCAATTTTTGTAAAAGTTGGCCAAACTTCAATCAAGGTCAGGAAGAAAAAGGTTGACATGTATGTTATACTACTCTTGACTTTGGTATTTGACTTACTAGTATATTTGAGAAACTTTAACCTACACCTTAATGGAGTTGCTATACGAGGACATCAATGCTTCTCGGAAAATACCATGCCTGATATGTTATTTTGAACGACAAATAAGTATTTAAAAAATCACCAATTTTGAAGAGTAGGTCAACCTTCAAGATCAAGGTCACAGGATCAAAAATCATAGTACTGTGTATTAAGAAAGGTCTTTTCACAAGCATTACACAGGTTGAAAATAAAAGCCCTATCTCTTCTCATTTAGTATTCATGAACAAGGTTTAAGTTTTTAAAAGTAGGTCAACTTTCAAGGTCAAGGTCATGAGGTCAAAAATCATAACGTTTTAGGAAGGTCTTGTCAAATGAAATACACATTTTAAAATGAAAGTCGTATCTTTTCTCATTCAAAAGTTAAGGCCAATTCAAAGTAATGTTTAATTTTTTTTAAGTAGGTCAAACTTGAAATTCAAGGTACCAATCATTAAATATTATAGTTATGGCCAAAGTAAAAGTTTGGAATTTTGGTGTGAAAGTTTGTCAAACTCCAAGGTCAAGGTTAACAGTCATATTGGATGGAACCCAGAGAAAAATGTTTTTTCAGGAATACGCCTGTGAAATATGAAAGACATAGTTCCACCTAGTCAAAAGTGTTTGGAAAGGTTATTTAGTTTTTTTGCAAATAGACATACAGACGGACGGACAGATTCCAGGATCAAGGTCAAAGGGTCAAAGTTGTTGGTTTCTGAAGAAAGATCTTGTCACAAGGATTGCATCTGTGAAGTATGAAAGGCCTAGCTCCGAATCCTTCAATAGTTGTGGCCAAGATTAAAGTTTTTAAAAAATAGGTCAATTTACAAGGTCAAAGTTGTTGGCATGCAATGAAAGGTCATGTCACCGGGTGTGCAGTATGAAAGCTTTAACCCTAACCTTTTAAAAATTAAGGTCAAGCTTTGTTTTTAAAAAGGTACGTCAAAACTCCAAGGTCAAGGTCAAAGGGTCAAAGTTCTTGGTTTTAAATGAATAGTCTTTCAAAAGGACTACCGGTACATATGTGAAGTATTAAAGCCCTAGACCTTACCGTTCAAAAATGTTGACTGAGGTGAAAGTTTTTTAAGTACATAAATCTCTAAGGTCAATCAGTATGAATGCTTTAGCACATCTTCCTAAGTCAAGAGTTTCTGATCTGCTCTGCTCCACTTAAACCCTTGACCGAATATGCCAAGTTTGACGGGGTTTACTGTCAATCCATCTAATGAGATTGCACATTTTGAACTCTACTGACCTCTGCTATTAGCCAATCAGAGTAAACGAATTCAACAGAGAATTCAAGAAAATATTGGTAGTCGGTAATAAATTCAGTATAATTCAATTAAAAAGCTGAGACAAACCTTAAACTGGGCTATTTAATGATAAAGACGTTATCTTTCAGACTAAAACTGGCGTGTTTTTCTGTTTACAATTTAGTTTCATTTCAAATAGAACAATGATTTTGATTGGTTCATGCAGACTTGCATCAGGCCAATCAAAGAACGCATTTCTAGCCCCGTCAAACTTAGCCTATTCGGTCAAGGGTTTATGTGGAGCGGAGCGGATCAGAAACTCTTGACTTGGGAAGATGGCTTTAGCCCTAACTTTCTAAAAATTGAGGTCAAGCTTTGTTTCTGAAAAAGTAAGTCAAAACTCAAAGGTCAAAAGGTCAAAGTTCTTGGTATTAAATGAATGGTCTTTTCAACAGGACTACATATGTGGAGTATTAAAGACCTAGTCCTTACTGTTCAAAATATTTACTGGGGTGAAAGTTTTTTGAGTACGTAAATCTCCAAGGTCAAATTCAAAAGGTCAAAGTTGTTTGGGTCTTGTCACAAAGAATACATATATAAAGTATGCAAGTCCTAAAGTCTACCTTTCAAAACTAATGGCAAAAATAAAAGTTTGGAATCTTAGTGTACAAGTGTGACAATCTTCAAGGTCAAAAGGTGAAATTTGGTGGTACTCAAAAAATTATCTTGTCACAAGGAATGTACAGTCATGTAAAATATAGAGTCATAGATTCACTAGATCAAAAGTTGTGGGAAAGGTTCAAGTTTTTTTCGGATATACAGACAAAGAGACATACAGCTAGAGAGATGGACACGATAAAAACTATATAAAAACCTATTTGAAAAAAAAACAAGATGTGTTTGTGAAACACTGATGTCCACTGATGTGGCAACCTAGCGAAAGTTTAATTTTCTCAAATGCACATCAAACATGCATGTTGATATGCAAAGTAAGGCCTTCTCACAAGAAATAATAATGCCAAGTGTGAAATATAAAACCCTAGCACCGCCTGTTCAAAATGTTATGGTCATGTTTAACGTTTTATAGAGGTAGGTCAAATTCCGCCTTCAAGGTCAAAAATGTTGTTGGTATCAAATGAAAGATCTTGCCACAAGGATTATATACAGATATGAAGTATTAAAGCCCAAGCCCTATCCGTTCAAAAGATATTGCCAAGGTTAAAGATTTTTTAAGTAGTAGGTCAAACTTCAACGAAGGTTAATTTTTTAAGAAGTAAGTCAAACTCTAAAGACAAATGGCCAAATTTGGAAGAATACAATGAAAGGTCTTGTCACAAGGATTTTTTCTCAAATCTTCTGTACAATATCACGACTTGTATATTGCAATAGCATTCCACATGAAAATATAACAAATATTTTTTTTTCATCTCGAAATTATTGAAACTTCGAATTTCTTGACGGGTTTAATTGATACATCCTTTCAAGTTTCACAAATTTCAAACAAATCTCTCGGTGAAACTATGCATAAACTATGAAATAAAAGAAATTATTTTAAGAAATAAAAAGATTCTTCTTTTCATCATGGGCAGACAGATTTTCAAAAACTTTTTATTGTGCAAAATGACTGTCTCTTTGCATGTTATCAGTCTATTTTACTTTTATCGTTCTCTAGCAATGTGTTTGAACTAGTTTAAAATTATTCAAAATCGTTCAAAATCCCTTCATTATACATTGAATACCTTCACCGGGTATGTTCAATTGTTAAAGTCTGTACACACCACTGACTTGCACTGAGCACAATCTTAGATCCGCTAGCATACTTGCTACACTAACAAGTATGCGAGCGGATCTAACATCTAATTTTAATTAGATTGGCACTGAACACGGACAAACAATATAGTGTGAGCGCGTTTTCCGTTCGAACATTTTTACTCTGAATCTTTTATATTAGAGTTTTAATATTTTTCATTAAATTGTCACTTTTCGTAAGTATTAATAATGTAATAATTATATTGTTTTGAAATGATAATTCCTGGTTAAAGTTTAGAATTTATTCAAGTCCAAAAGTACAAAATCAAAATTCACATTTTTACACAAAAATTCCTAAAGTGAGAGTGAATTACAAATAAACTCAGGCACGTCCCATCTGGGTACATCCCACTAATTATTCTTAGAATCGGTAGGAGAAGAAAGTAGTGCAGAAAAAATTGTAAATTCCTTAATTTTCAGACTTAACTAAAAAAAAATGTGATTATGTACAAAACTGAGCCTCATACTTCTTGATAAGGAGTATCTTTCCTATCAAAATAGCTTATTAAATGTAATTTATCAAGAAGATTAGCTGAATTATTTTGTGTATTATACCGCCATTGAGAATCCTGGAATTCCCCTACTTTCACTTTCATTTTCAGAGGTGAATGATTTTTTATAAGCTTTGATTTGATATATAACACAAGCGGTAAATACTAAAGATAAAATTTGACTTGTGGATGCTACTTTCTGTTAAATATTTTATGGTACAGAAAAAGGCCGTGACCGAACACCGACGATTGTTTTGAACGGAGACAAATCCTCGCACCGACCAAGTCCAAGCCTGGGGGCAATAAAACTTAGTGAGACCGAGATCAAAAGTGAGCTTGTCTAAGAGCTTCTTAAAACCTTTTCTGTGCACATATTTGCACCCAAACCAAAAATTATATCTAACTATATCCAGTTATCATTTATTTAATTTTAGCAGGTTTAATAGACGAATTCATTGAACTGGTTTTTAAACGCAATAATACACCCCTTGACCAGTGTTGACACTTATGACGTCAGAGCAATGACGCTCAACATCGGCGATCAAATTAATTATGCATATTGAGAAATTCAAACTTTAAATCGCTATTTAAAACACCAAAATTTTTTGAATAATTTTCTTGCAATTTTTTAACTGATGATTTTAAAAGTATATAAACGTTGTTATATCAAAAATACTTGAGACATAAAATAAAATCCCCTGGTGCTTTGTTTAGTATAATTAATAATATACAAAGTACTTCCCTTCCCTTATATTTGTAGACTACTGTGCATGATTCCGATTTTGAGGTATTTTGAGGCAATTGATAATAATTTAATTTTGTTTGTATTCCAGTCTCCTTATTTAGGCATTGAATTTATATTTGGATGTCTTCGGTCCTATAACACACCTGGCCGTGCCGACAAATTGAATACCGCGCGTTAGCGCGGTATGATAATTTGTCGGCACGGCCAGGTGTGTTATAGGACCAAAGACACCCAAAAATATGAATTCAATGCTTAAATAAGGATTTCAAAAATATTACATTCTCTAATTTTCCTTCTTTCGTTAATCTTAAATGTGAATTAAGTGCCCTTCAAAACTGCCGTGGTTAATAGATGTAAGAGCCGTTTGTGACTTCAATGACGTTAAATGACGTTGCAAAGTTAAATAACGCAAACAAACATTGCGAGGAAAAAAGTGACAAATTAATTCTTAACGCACATTTCGTTAATTTTTATATTTTTTCATTAAATTGAAATAAAACATTTTATATTTATGTGTTCCTAGAGTATAGAAAATGCATATAGTTCCTAGTGTGTATTCTAACGCGCGGTGACATGGTTTCGCGTGTGTTATAGAAATTTAACCGTCGTAGATTTCTAATGGATTTCATAAGGAAAATTACACTGAATGTAAATATTTTGATAAAGACAATTGTGTTCTATTAATGACATTTTAACATTCTTGGAAATATTCTTATTTCTCAGGTTATTTTAATTACGTTTTTTCGATTTTTTTAAAAACCAATTCAAGATCCTTAAATCAATAATGGCAGAAATATGCTGCATTAAAGAAATTGTTTTTTTTTTTCAAGACTCGAGAAAATTTCCTTTGAAAAATACATATACTTATTTGTTCTTTTAAAAAAAAAAATATGACTATATATAAAAATGCAACTTACATACTGAAGTCTGAAGTATTGTTTGAAACATTATTAGATTATGTTCACAGCGTCAACGGTTTTTCGTCTTTCGTATGCATATATTCTACCGAGTTTTTGCTCTTTACTGCTGAAGACATCAGAATAAATATTTCAATAACAATTATAACATTGATGAGCGTATCGTCGATAAAGTGACATGTTTTAATTTGTGACATTCGTTTAACTAGGGATGTTTCTGAATATGAATCGAATCCAAATCTGAAAATGAATCTGAATTGGTGAGATCCCGATCCCGATTTGAAAACTGAGAAAACATTAGAAAAAGAACATTTCCTGATAATGCTATTAAAAATGTCATCTACATGTAACAATAAGGGAATAAATAGTGCATGGTGTTTATATTTTTGTCATAGGGATTGTTTTAAGAAATGAATTTAAAATTTGAAGATTCATGAGATTAGGAACTACGACGCTTCACGCCAGCATATTTCATGAAGCGCGTTAGCGCTTCATGAAAAATATGCCGGTGTAAAGACGAATAATGACCCCCATCGAATAATGACCTACCCGTAGAAAAAAAATCATTTTTTGTAGAAAAAGTGTCATAGGGGTCATTATTTTATAAGTTAGTCCTATAAAAAATTGACCCCCATTGAAAAATGACCCCCTTTGAATGAAAAGAGATTCTTTAATTGTCAAGTAATAAAATTTTTTTTAAGGTATGTCACTCGTCAGCTTTTTAGAAAAGTTCACGCAGAACCTTTTACTTCAAAACTATTCGTTAAAATGCAATTTTAATAACATATTTTAATTTAACAATGTTAATGTTTTAACATTCAACGAAAAAAAAACTACTCAAAAAGGTACAAAGAAGCAAGATTTATGGGGGACTATTTCTTGTGGTGGAAGGATATTTAGCAGATAATTCTGCAAAAAATTGAATATCCTGAAACTTTAGCCTCATATACTTTTACTCGGAGAATATTTTCCGTAATGTTATTGCTAGGAATATTTAAGGATATCCGATCCTCAGCCAGGAAGGATAACTCCAAAATTAATATTTTATTTGAAATGCATCAAAATGAAGCGTGAAAATGAATTTTTTTCATTCAACAATGTTCATTTTATACATCTTTATAAGATTCAAGCTTTTTGGAAGTCTTGGGGAAGGTCCTATAAAAGTTGACTTTTACAACCTATAAAAGGGAAAAAATTAATACAGTCCTAGAGAAATAAGATTTTCTTGTATGCAGCCGTAGATTCTACTGCTTATTAGCATGATATGATATATTGAGTGATTTGTGGTGTCTTGCAATGATAGCAAAAGCCTTTTACACTATGTATTATAGAATAAATGACGGAAATAGAAAACAAAAAATACAAATAAGTATAAAAAGCATGGCAATTTCTCTGAATGCCTGTATACTTATCATTTTTTAACCTAATATATATTTGTTGATCAATTCGCAATTGAAAAATGCATTGCTGGTATTCCAATTCGCTTTTTCTGCAAAAATATTGGAGATTGACATTTTTCCCTATATAATATGATTGATTTTAATTTTTAACTTTAAAGAAATCCTGTGGATAAATTTACATAACTTTGTGGTTAGTGGTTAGAGCGTCTGCTCTAGAGTCGCGAAGTAAGGAGTCAACCCTTACGTCGCGGGTTCGAATCCCACTGTGGGACGTGGAGACCGGTCCTTCGGATGAGACAGTATAAACCGAGGCCCCATGTCGCAGTAGGTGCTGGCACGAAAAAGATCCCTCACTGCTCATAGGCCCTAAGTGCCGAGCATAGGACAAGAATTTGTAGCCCTCCACCGGCAAGTGGTGGTGCTCCATATAAGTGAAAAATTCTCGATATAATCAATCAATCAATCATAACTTTGTGGATTCAGAGATACTTTTATGAGTACTTTTAATTATTTAACTGCTAATTTTATAAACAGGTCTGAGGATCGGACTACCTTAATATAGGTCTTAATTTATATTTTTAGAACAAGTTTTACACCTTTTTTCAACAAACTTTGCAAAAAATGAAGATATGTCAAATAAATCAAGATAAAATTTACATCATTTTTCGCCTGAAAATCACACATTTTGACCAAATAGTTCAAAATTAACATCACTGACCCAAACTTTTTCTTTCATTATTTTAAAGTCCTCAATACTTGTGACTGATCAGCACTAAAGTCGTAAAAAGCTTGAATTAAAAAACTGTTTTATTGCCTATTTAGATTCTTAATACCCCTAATATGTTACTTTTTAGGTGCAAAAAGGTAACGCAATAATTTACGCGCATTAATTTGCAAGTTTTTTTTTCAATGATACATGTAAATATTATTCAAACTATTTTACCTAAAATAAAATTGTATATATTGCCATAATTACATTAGATAAAATATTATAAAAGTTAAAGCAATCTACCACAGGGTTTAAATTTAAGTGCAAAAAGGTCAACTTAATTGTACCGTAGATCAGTAAGATGCACACTGACCTCCTATTTTTTCTGCGATTTTGAGTCACACTATCAGGATACTTATCTAAAATATACTTCTAAAATTCCTTGATTTAACAAAGTTAAAAAAAACAACGAGTGACATACTTTAATATTCCTCCTTATAGTGTTTGCTTAAAGAATGATATTTATGGCACGCCAAATTCACAAAAATAAGATAAACCTAGTTTCACAAATGATAAACTAGGTTTATCGACTGTAAACTTTAGTTTACAAACCGTAAACTATAGTTAACGATTCGTTAAGTATAGTTTTCATCTGTAAAACTATATTTAACGGTCGTTAACTGTAGTTTACGAATGCTAATCTAAGATTATTTGTCTGAATAAAGCGTTAACAATAGATTTTGTTGATAAACATACTTTTCACGTCTGTAAACTATAATTTACAATCGTTAAATCGTGAAACTATATTTATCATATCGTTAACTATAGTTAACGGTTTGTAAACTATAGTTTACAAATCGTGAAACTGTATTTATCAGATAATCTATGTTTTGCGATCGCAAATGATTGTTTTCGATGTTAAGTATAGTTTACGGTTGTGAAACATAGATTATCGCGTTAACTATGGTTTACAGATGTAAAATATAGATTAACGTTGTTAACTATAGTTTACAGCCCGTAAACTATAGTTTACAACCGATAAACCTAGTTTATCGACTGTGAAACTATATTTTGTTTTGCTCATTTTTGTGGATTTGGCGTGCCATAGATATTCCACTTGTTTTTTTAGAAATTTTTAGAAATCAAACCATGCAACAATCAGGTTCCAATGCTCTATAATAGAAAAAATTAATTTTTTCTTCATTTCAACTTTTAGTTTGCACAAGTTTTACAAAGCCTATTTGACAATGAAAGAGGAGGAAGCCCCCCCCCCCCCCCCCGCCCCCCAAAAAAAAAAACAAAACAACAAAACATTAAATCACAACAAAAACAAAAAAATAAATGAAAAGAAAAAATATGAGATAAAAGATAAAATATTGAAATGAAGTTATCGTAAGCCTTCACACAAGTTCTATCATATCATAATTTACTTCGCCGTGATTAAAGCATACTTTAAATGTTGGTGGGGGTATACTTGAAAGTATTGTGGTAAAGTAACAGTTGAAAATTACTAGTAGTAAAATAGTAGATTATTCTAAGCTTATTTTAGTCCCTCCTTATAGAAAAATAAAGGTAGGGTTTTTTTTGTTTCTTTTGTTAATAACCGACTTCCTCCTAAATAATTAAGGGGATGGGGTGGGTATACATATGTAACACCTAAAACATGCTCTGTAAAGCTATGGGCTAGTGTAAAATACACATTCTAATGCAAAAACTATACATGTAGACATAACCTTTTGATTTAGCACACAGTATTCATTAAATTTCTTAATTCTTGTTTTACTCCACCCTTTTACCCAGTTCAGAGTATATTTTTCAGAGAATTTAATATGGAAATCAGAACAAACATTTTCATTTTTGTAACGTCTTCTTCATACTGTATCATAATATGAAAAGTTAATTGAAGACCATTTCTTTTTATGTCCCTGTAATCGAAGATTCGGGGGTATATAGTTTTATCGTGTCCGTCTGTATATCTGTCTGTCTATCTCGCGGTCTGTTACTCCGCAAAAACTTTAACCTTGACCATAACTTTTCATTTATTGTAGCTATGCCTTTCATACTGTAAAATCACAAATTTTCGTTCGGTCAAATTTTGGTGGTTTGAGGAAAAAATGTTGGTTCGTGGGGATTTGATTTCGTGGATGAAGAACTTTTTAGTAGGTATGCATATGAAAATTTACTTTTCGTGGTGGACATAAATTTGTGGGTCTCTTCATACCACGAAAACAACGAAAATTAAACCCCCACGAAAATTAATGATTTCACAGTATTCAATATGTGTATATTCCTTGTGACAAGACCTTACTTTGGGTACAAACAAATTTGACCTTTTGACTTTTACCTTGGAGTTTGTCCCATTTTACAAAAAATGCCAATTTTTTAAATTAACTTTTAAACGGTAGATACTACATGTAGTACTCTCATACTTCACAAATGTACATGTAATCCTTGTTACATTAAACCTTTCTTGAGAAACCATCAACTTTGACCCTTTGAGTTTGACGTACCTTTCAAAACTTATCTTTAGCCATTAATTTTGAACAAGTGGTGCTAGGGCTTTCCTATTTTTCAATTGTATTTCTTGTGAGAAGACCCTACTTTGGGTACCATTATATTTAAATTGCATTTAAGAAAAGTTTAATTTTCGCTATATTGCCATACAGGGGCATAGCTATTTCACAAACACATATTTTTATATATAATAGGAGTTGCGGATAACAGATGGATACCCCATAGTGTACAACAGGTTGTACATGTAACATACGGACGACGGACCTCCCGATCACTATATACCCTCCCGCTTTTCAAGCGGAGGATATTTAAGGAATGTTTTTTAGTTTTGTGTGAGTTATTGGTGTGTGAATCACACAGACTTGTCACGTAGGCATATTTCATGAAGCGCGCTAGCGCTTCATGAAAAATATGCCTATGTGCAAGTCTGTGTGATTCACACACTAATAATTCACACTAAACTGAAAAACATTCCTTATATTTACATTTTACCTGTTTGGAGGCAACTAAAATATACTCAATATTTGAATTTCTCGCTGTCCTATATTATTGCATTTTACTAACGTCGCTGCAGTCTCATTGTGACGTCACGTTAACGCACGTTTCTCCGTGTATATTTCTACGCGTGAGTATACATGAAAATGTTTTTCAAATCAACTTCACAGTAAGCTTACTAGAAAGACACAGCGAATGTAAATATAATAATATATGATACTGCTGATTTTCTGTCAGTACGATAATTTCCACCATCGAAAATCAATGTTTACCTTACCCTTTAGGCTCGATAAATCGATTCTGAATCATCGCATTGACCTTAAAATATAGCTATAATCGTATGTTATGAGATCAACATATCATCAATTTATTCCAAATAAGCTCAGGTGAGCATTTTGGCCAATATGCTTCTTTATCTAATTTTTTTTTTGCCCCCTAAAAATTTCAGCTTTAATCCACAGGGAGTCATTTTTCTACGGGGGTCATTTTTCTTCACATGGGTTCTGCAAATTTTTAGGGTGGTGACACTTTTTCTACGGGCAAAAGGGTAATTTTTCTACGTCGAATAATGACCGGGGGTCATTTTTCGCTGTCGAAAAATGACCCCCGGTCATTATTCGATGGGGTCATTATTCGTCTTTACACCGGCGTGAAGCGTTGTAGTTCATATACCTCATGAATCATCAAAATTTAAATTCATTTCTTTTATTAACATTTTTTTCTGATGACTTGCCATAAATTTACGCCATTGAACTGTCACTTTTAAAGCAAAACAGTATGCACTATATTTTTTGACGTCAAGAGCGGTACATGTACATGTATTATGACGTAACAATGGAGATATTCATGCTTATTCGTGGTATACATACGTAATGTAGTTCATGAGAAAATGAACTGCTTTTTTTTTTTTAAAGAACCATAGGGAAAATTTATTGGAAATGTAAATATATTCTTATGAAGGAGACAAATAAATAAAAATCTGAGAAACAGAACATGTACCCTTTCAATTCACGGGAAAACCTGCTCGTAAAGTGTTATTATAACAATTGTATCTCTCAATAGCTTACATTATTTGTTCCTTGCAAGAATCGTGATTTTATTTTGTGTAAATGTATTCATACGAGTCATCTTATATATTAATACGTAATTGAAAATTATATGTCGGATTTTTTTTTCAACAACCCATGGCCATGCACTTTGTCCAAAGTGTTCGGCTATTGACATTGATATCAACACGTTTCTAGTTTAAACGCTTCCTTTCATTAATATCTCGAAAAAATTTCCTTGACTGGCGAAATTTGTTATTATGTGTAATAAAAAGCTTTTAAGTTGTCTCTCACAAAGTTGTCTCGCAAAGTTTTTTGCCTGCCTCCTCCTGTGTTCATTGAGCAATTGAACACATGCATTTCTCACTAGTAACGAGATCTAGTAAGTTAAAAATAATACAAAGCTGGGTGGTAGGTTTTGTATAATTATATTGATAAGATACTAATTACTACATTATACATTATGTTATATATATTATCTGTAAAATGCAACTACAGTTTCAGAGCAACTCAACAAAACATTCTTAACGAGCCTTTAACTCTACAAAGTTTGTTATTGAGAACAAACTGTACTTTTGATCGGATTATTATGTGAAGTATGTAATGCGAACATTATTAGAAAGGATGGGGGACTAGTACTGTCATCCATGTCTCCCCAAGTTCTTACAGAATAGTATTTAGTACGAATAATTATTTTCTTTAAAGCATAATATGAATAGAGCAATGCTTTAACACCGAAAATCAACATAAAATAGTTCTTAATATATGTATAAGAAAGTTAAGATATACTTTTAAAAGTTGCTTCAACCGGCCGCCTATGTTTTGCTAAGACTGCCAATTAAATCTTAGCACGCTTCTAGTTACGGTCTTAATTATAAGTTTTATACTGTACTTAAGTCCTACTTAAGCACGGTCTTAAACTTAGGTAGCCATTCAGTTACGACCCCCAGGTATCATAACATTAAGTCTTAAACGGAGAAGCCGATCAGTAGCGATCAAGTGAGCAAAGTGTCAAAGTACCCCCCCCCCCCCCCC
>PRKT01000652.1:186576-238617 GCA_003671525.1 Saccostrea glomerata
TTTTACTCGGAGAATATTTTCCGTTTTGATATTGCTAAAAATATTTAATATAGGTCTTAATTTATATTTTTAGACTAAGTTTTACACCTTCCCTCAACAAACTTTTCCAAAAAATGAAAATATATTAAAGAAGTCAAGATCAAATTTACACCATTTTTGGCCTGAAAATCACATATTTTGACAAATATTTCAAAATTAACATCACTGACCCCACCTTTTTCTTTCATTACTTTAAACTACTCGATACTTGTGACTGATCAGCACTTAAGTCGTAAAAAGTTTGATATAAGAAATTTTTTATTGCCTATTAAGTTTTTAATACCCCAAATATGTTATTTTTTAGTGCAAAAAGGTCACACAATAATTTACGCGCATTAATTTGCAAGATTTGTTTAATGATAAATATTATTCAAACTATTTTACGTAAAACAAGATTATATTTATTGCCATGCTTACATCTGATCAAATACAATAAGGGTTAAAGTAATAAACCAAAGAGATGAAATTTAAGTGCAAAAAGGTCAACTTAAATGTACCGTAGATCAGTAGGATGCACACTTACCCCATATTTTCTTTGCGATTTTGACTTACACTTAATGAGTACTTATCCAAAATATACTTCTCAAAAAATCCTTGATTTAACAAATTTCAGGAGTGACTTATCTTAAGGTAGGATTCTTCTCTGGTTTCTGACTTGATGAAACATTCGAAGTATAGATGCTAATATGTCTTATATATTTAGGTGTAAGGGATTTATAAGACCATATTTTTCTTTCCTCATCAAAATTTAACTTTAAATAGAAATGGAAAACTGTGTTTGAAAACTAGCAGGGACTATATTTTTGGCGGAATGGCGGCGTATGTATGAAAATATCTTCTTTTCTGCCTCTCAAAATTATAATAGATCTATGAATTTAATTATAAATTTTACACAATCAAAGACTTGTATAAATTTCAAATGCAAGTTTAATTAATAATAAGGGACTAAACTTTCAAAATATATCAAATAAATATGATTTTCCAAACAAACTAGAACTATGTTAGCTTTTAAATAAACTCTCTTTCAAGTTAAGAGTTCTGTGTATTTATTTGTTTCTAACTTGAAGCTGAAGATTTAAATTTTCAAATGATACCGATTGTTTTTATCATGTTGTGATAAAAATACTCCGAGAATGGCCTTGAAGTTACGTCATATTTTACATCATCAAAGAGGAATAACCAGAAATTTATGATTATGCAATTTTTAGAGTTATCGTTCTTTTAAATTCGACTTCAACGGAACGATTCGGATTTTGGTAAATTTTGTCAAAGATTGATAATTTTACATAAATTTTAAAGAAATTTCACTTCAATGTTTGTATAATTCTTTTTAGAGCTTGTTTTACTAGTATGTTTATTTCTCCGTACATCGGACACAAATTAATCATGCATCGGACACTTTCGAATGCAAAGGTATTCACTACCATTTTCATACAGAACCCAACTGACAGCTGTTTTTTGCGGAAATAGGAAATTAAAACTCTAAATTTTCAGAAAAAATACAAGTTACCGATATATGACAACTAGAATCTGACTAATTTATTTCTCCAAACCAGACTATCTTTACCCATGAGTAAAGGCGCGAATAACAGCATTACAAGCATTTTAAAGCATTTCTAAGGCAAAGTGAGGCATCTTGAATCGTTCTACATTTACGCAATGATATCGTCAATTAAATTTAAGTTGATGGTTAAATTATTTCTTAGATGAAATATAAAAGTATATCCATATCAAGGATTTTAAAGCACTGTGATAAAATATATTTATAAAAGTTACGGTAAACACGTTGGTTTGTTTACGGAATTTGGGGGCGTGGCTGTATCGAAGATCGATTGGTTTTAAGATTCGCGGTTCTGTAGGTTAAAATCATGCTAGGTATGTATACGTCGTATTGGGTTGTATTAAGGGTTTTTTAAGTCATTCGAAGTTTCGCTGCCTTAAGTGCAACAGCTACCAGTACTAATGTCTAAGCAAAAAGATTTTCTGGCTGTTTTCCGGCAACCTTCAGACGAAGAGTGTTTGCTGAATGACATTCCTTCTACTGCCTATAAGGATTCTACGCAGAAATTGTTTGTGGCCTGAGGTTGGGCACTTGATAACCTGTGGTTATTCCTGAGACAGAGAAAGCCTCGTCAGATCTGGCCGACACTTTCAACCTGTTCAAAACCTATTTTGACTCAAAGCTGAACACTCTGAAAGAGGAACTTTCTGTGGGTAACGATTTTGATGAATTAGCTAAGAAACTCAAGAAAGACGTTTCAGTTTCTTTTAAGCACGAAGGAAATAAAATTCAATTTGAATTCAATTCTGAAATTCTGAACGATTTAGCTAAAGTACAGAAAAGGTTGTCAGTTAAAGATTCTGCTTCGTCTGCCATTATTTCTTCTGTTATTACCAAGATTAACAAGAGAAACAAGCTTATTCGTATAGCGGATAAATCACCAGCGGGTTGGACCACTGTAAGAGAATACGAGAGTGATGACCTCGCCTCTAACTCGGACGACGAAAAGCGTATGCGGCAGGCGGAGAATAGGGCGCTCAGGGCACTCAGAGAGAAACGACGATTCAAGCCTTATTCCAACAGGAATGCATCAGCGACGGTTTCTGCTCCTCCTGACCGTAGGCCTACTCCTTCTCAGCAGCCCTTTCGTTTCTCAAGGCGTCGTGAAGCATCCCCATATGACATCTGCTACAACTGTAGAAAATACGGGCACTGGAAGTCGCAATGCACAGCAACACCCAATTCAAGTTCCCAACCTCAGGCCACAAACAAGTCAAGTACCCAGTAAATCAATTGAAAAGTATGATATTTTTGTTCATGATTCAATTTTGAACGGGCAAATTGATTTGTTTCTGAATCAAGTAGATTATTTTGAAAAATTACCTGTCTACGGCAAAGGTGTTAAAGGAAACTTAGTTAAGCATGTTGAATACTGGAAAAGTATTGGTGCTAGCGATTTTGTTATTGATACCATTAATAACGGTTATGTAGTTCCTTTTCAGACGGCACCACCTCCAATGAAGTTCAAGAATAATAAGTCAGCTCTTGAAAATGTTGAATTTGTAAACAGTTCAATTTCAGATCTGCTAGAATCCGGCTGCATTGAAAAAGTTCCTTTCCAGCCTTTTGTAGTTAGCCCACTTAGTGTTGCAGTTAACAAAGGTTCGGGAAAAAAGAGGCTAATTTTAGATTTGAGCGAATTGAATAAATTTGTAGATAAAAAGAAAGTAAAGTTTGAAGATTGGAATGTGGCTTTGAATTTTTTCAAAAAAGAATGTTTTCTTTTTAAATTCGATTTAAAATCAGGATACCACCATATTGATTTATGTAGGAAACAGCTGACATATTTTTCGTTTTGTTGGAATGACCAGTTTTATTGTTTCAATGTTTTAGCGTTCGGTTTGACTTCAGCACCTTATATATTTACCAAGTGCCTTAGACCATTGGTGAAACACTGGAGGAACCATGGTATTGACATTGTTCTCTATCTTGATGACGGGTTCGGTTTTGGTAACAATTACGAAAATTGTTTGAAAGCTTCAAATTTTGTTCGTAATTCTCTTGTTCAAGCAGGTTTATTAATCAATGTTGAAAAGTCAATATTTCAGCCCAAACAGTCTATGGAATGGCTTGGCTTGGTATGGGATTCCAAGACAGTATCTTTAAGTATACCGGAAAGAAGAATTGCGGATGCTTTAGATTCTTTGAAATTTATAATGAATACTTTTCCTTTGATTACAGCTAGAGAGCTAGCCAGGTTTGCCGGTCAGATTATTTCGATGTCATCTGTTTACGGAAATGTTTGTAGTTTGATGACAAGACATATTTATTTAGCAGTGGAGAGCAGAGCTCATTGGGACAAATTAATAAATTTTGAATTTCCAGACATAGTTAGAACAGAACTGAAATTTTGGTCACAGAATTTGTTTAAGCTAAATCTTAGGTGTTTAATTCAAGAATCTTTGCCTTTTACTATAGCGTTTTCAGATGCTAGCAATGTTGCTGCTGGTGCTTACACTGTTGAAATGAACGAAAATGTTTTCCATCATGTTTGGTCAGAAGCTGAATCTTTGATGAGTTCAACTTGGAGAGAGCTAAGAGCGATTCAATTAGCTTTATTTTCTTTTTCCAGTTCACTCCAAGGCAAGTCTGTGCGGTGGCATACAGACAACCAAAACTGCGTAAGAATTGTCCAGAGAGGCAGTACAAAAATTCATTTACAAGATCTAGCATTTAGTATATTTTCTATTTGTGCAGAATCTGGTATTTCTTTGAATTTAGTTTGGATTCCAAGAGACTTGAATACAAAAGCCGATTACATTTCTAATGTTATTGATTTTGATGATTGGCGAACTAGTACAGAGTTTTTTGAATTAATTGATAGTATGTGGGGTCCACATACGGTGGACAGATTTGCTAACGCTCAAAATGCCAAATTACAGAGATTCAATTCCTTATTTTGGTGTCCTACTACAGAAGCAGTAGACGCGTTTTCGAAAAACTGGAAATTCGAAAATAATTGGCTAGTTCCACCCATCTCTTTGGTTTCTCGAGCAATTAAGCATTTAAAATTTTGTAGAGCTAGTGGTACCTTAATCGTTCCAAAATGGCCATCATCTCCTTTTTGGACTTTGTTGTTTGGTCAAAATATGACATTCAAGAATTATGTGATTGATGTACTAGAATTTGAGCCACATCAAAATTTGTTTTGTCATGGTACGAATAATAAAAGCCTTTTTGGCTCACGTTATTTCAATTCTAGAGTCCTCGCTGTGAGGCTTTGCTGTGAAACAATTTAGACATGGCCCTTTTTCAAGATTGTCTTGAAGAAGCTGGCAAGGTCTGAAGAGTGTTATTTTGTGTTAGACATGGCCCTTTCAAGAATTGTCTTGATGAAGATGGCAAGGTCTTAGAGCGGAAATTGTGATTGAATTTTTGTTGTACAGATCGGTCTTTAGATGTAGACACGGCCCTTTCAAGAGTTTGTCTTGATGAAGCTGGCAAGGTCATGGTTATTTGTATATAAATTTTGTTGATACAAGTATCGTATTATACGTACAATGCCGAACACATTAATTGATGCAATTAAAAAAAAAAAAAAAAAAACTTGTATTGGTGGTTGTTTGGACAAGGCCATTTCATTTATGTTGGCAGGTCCTGATATATTGAATTTAATTTATTACTTTGTTGGACAAGGCCATGTTTAATTTATTTGGCGAGGTCCTGATATTCTAATAATTTATATTTTAGTATCATTATTTTTTTAATTCATCAGTTTTGCAGATATCTTTAAATCGGGCAAATGGGCATCTTGCTGGAAATGTGTGAATCCACAGTTAAAGAAACTAGCTGACAAACTCCCTTTTGTGTGCGAAAAATCAAAGGCGGAAAATACTAAGAAACAATATTCAGCTGCATTCAACAGATTCTGTAAGTGGTGTTCTAGTTATCAAATTTGTCCACTTCCTGCTTCAGATTATAATGTTTCATTGTACATGGTCAAACTTAGTGAAACTTGTAATTCAGTGAATACAATCGATGAAGCGTTTTATGCTATTAGCTGGGCACGTAAACTATCTGGTAGTCCGAATAATCTGACGTTTTATCTGGCTTTTTTACGATTTTGATATTTTACATGCCAGAAAAACGTCAGAACCGGCGCCATTACGAAAACTGGGAATTTCACCGTCTCCACCCGAAGTTGATTTTCTATACTTGGGGACCGAATCAGATGCCGAAATCAGAATTTTATATGGCACAATGCTCCTAAAACTTACCGATATCGATGAATAGAAATTACCACTCCTCATTCCGATTCAGAACTTGCACGATTTTAAAATGCACGAAATGAAAACAAATCTCAACAGTCAGATAAAATGTGTTCATCGGATTATATTATTTCATAAACGAAACATAAAAACGATGTTGGTGAGTACTAAAGATGTTGTACTAGTGATAAAATGTGAATTCAGCATTTAATTCGGTTTACAAGTATCGAAAATCAACCTCTGAATGCCGCCTCCGGTTGGAGGCGGCGATTTCCCAGTTTTTGTAATGGCACCGGTTCTGACGTTTTCCTGGCATGTAAAATATCAAAATCTTAAAAAAGCCAGAAAAACGTCAGAATTTTCGGACTAACTATCTGGGTACCTTAATCCGTGTTCCTCGGATCTCGCAATATTCACCAGGGAAGGATGTCACAGATCAATTGGTCACCGATCTAACAACAAAAAGGAACCTATTACACCTGAAATTCTTAAAAGCATATGTGTATTGTACGGGAACGAAACGTGTAACTTATTAGACCTTAGAATTGCATGTATGTGTATTTTAAGTTTCACAGGTTTTTTGAGGTTCTCAGAGTTAGTTAATATTAGAATGTGTGACATAAGCATATATGATGATCATATGACCATTTTTATACAAAAAAGTAAAACTGATCGTTATATGAAAGGAAATACTGTGTACATATCTGGCACTGGTCGTGTTACATGTCCTATCATTATCACGAAAAGATATTTAGAGAAAGCCAAGATTCCACCTGGTTCTAATGAGTTTATTTTTCGTTCTATAAATTTTTGTAAAAAATCAGGTATATGTTCCTTAATAGGACATAAAAGTTTATCATATACCCGAGCTAGGGAAATTTTATTGTCTGCGCTTGAATTTATTGGGTTAGATAAGAGCAAATTTGGTTTGCATAGCCTTCGAGCAGGCGGTGCCACTGCAGCCGCTAATTCTGGAATTTGTGACAGACTTTTCAAAAAGCATGGCAGGTCGCGATCTGATTCAGCTAAAGATGGTTATGTAAAAGAAAGTTTACAGCAGAAATTATTTGTTACAAAAGGTCTCGGTATTTAGGGGGAGGGGTGTTTTTTGTTAGAATTAAAAATTTTTTTATCTTTTCTTTATCATCGAAGTCTGTTGCACTCGCGCATGCGAGCTCATCCTATATATTGGTGTTTTGAGTTTTTATTTATAAATAATTTATGTTCGTTTGAACTGGTGAATTTAGAACATAAGATATGATATTTTCTCGGTCGAAATACCGTCTGTCCGATGCATGGTGAATAATGTCCGATCCATGGTGAATTTTGAGTTATTCAGAAAAAAAATCGATTTTTGGTAATATTTTCTCAATAAAAGGCATATAATTGTGTCCCAAATTTATATTTTAATCACATACTACATGTAAGTGTTACAGTGTAAGCTCCATTTCGATAATTTTCCGTCGGTAGCGATATCGCTATAGAACTTGCTGAAGTACAAGGGTGTCCGATGCATGGTGAATTCACCCTATTCAAAACAATTTCTATTCAATAAGTTTTTTAGAATAATGAATCAGATCATTAAAATACCTTTTTTGAAGCATGTCCAGGCACAACAATGATAATCTAATCTTTCCTTATTGTCGTGATGTACATGTACATATCAACTGCGCCGTTACAACTCAAACGTTTTAAAATGCCTTTACACAATTTATCTATATCGAATGATAAAATATTTGAGCACAAGGACAAAACATGCAGACTGAAATTATTTACTTTACAGTGTACACGGAATTATTGTTTAATCTTTACAATATCGGTATTTTTACAGTATATTTTAGCAACATTAAATCCTGGTTAAATATATTTCCTTGATAAAATTTTTTCTTTGGAAATTATGACAAGTACATGTACATTATGTTGAAAATAAACCAGATAAAGTCTAAATCTATATAATTTATTTAACACCGTTAGACACCAGAAAAATCATTGCGGAAATAGAAGGAATACTTCCAGTTCATTAATTTACAAAAATAACCTGAAGAAAGACATTAAAAACGATTTAAGAAACTGCTAGAAGACCTCTTTTAGTGATAAAAGTACGAAATCCCGTATTGATGAAGCCAGTGTGTATCTGGTTTATGACTGAATTGGCTCATGCGTCTTGAAAATGCAAAGTATACATGCATTTACGAGTATTCTTATCAAATTTGCAAAAGGTTATGCACTGCATTATTAATCCCTTTGCAACGGAGTTGGATTGATTGTATATTGTTTAACGTCCTATTCGAGAATTTTTCACTCATATATAGACGTCACCGTATGCCGGTGAAGGGATTCAAATTTAGATGGTACTAGTACTCAGGTGGAAGTTCTTTATCGTACCAGCGCCTATCGTGACACGGGACCCATATACGTTTTAAAGGACACATCTGAAGGACCCGTGACTTTCACTTCTAATGCCGCGTCCTTGGCGAAGGAACAGTCACTATCTATGTTTACGTTTTGGTTTGAAACGGCGCCGCGAACGAGACTCGAACTCAGCCCTCAGATAACGAAGCAAACACTGGCGGGATATAGTAACGCAATCGTGTGAGTGCGTTCTGTTTGTGTGTTATGGACTGTGCTCTACGTTATTGACGTAATTTGCATCGGGATCAATGTCGAATGCAGTTCTGATTGATAGATATGCCCTTTGCAAGGGATGATCCGCTTAAAGTTGTCCTTTATTTATACATTTACCTTATCATTATACGTTGGCAGGGAACCCCCCCCCAACCCCTCCCTTGGGGACAACTCTGTCCCAATTACGTAGAATTGACCTAGAATGAACAACACCTGGCCTGTGAATGCTCCATAAAAATTTACCCCTCCCCAATTTATCATCATATAATTTGAAAGTCAATTTGAAATAAAATAGGAGTTAGAAATAATGTCACACATTTTCCAAAGAATGGAGGGCCATTTATAATAATTAAATTCATGTCAGCTGGAGATGATCAAGGGTGTGGTCCAAATTCACCTGTACATAAATCTACAGGTACATTTAGATTGACTTGAAATTAAAAAAAATTTTTTTGCAGGGTCCTCTACAACAATCGCTAAAATTAACAGTTCCATTAAAAAATATAAAATTTTTATTAAAATTAATATGTGAATTTTTTTTTCTGATGTACATGATCAATTTTATGTTTTAATCAAATCCTCTTCAAATTAATAGTTTCATAAAAAAAAAATAGTTTATGATTTTTTAAAGTAAAATTAATATGTACATATTTTTTCCTGATGTATTGCTCAGTGAAATGCTTTAATAAACCTCTTGCCAGTATGTTGAATGTCAGCTCCATGTATAGACCTTTGTGTGTATAAACATGAGATTCGGTCTGAATATACTAATATATATTAATATAAGATTTTGAGAACAATAGCGGAAATGGTACTTGACTCGTTTGATAAAGATATTGAGGGAATTTATATAAAAACATTACTGTAACAATTTGATAATTATTAAATTTAATGGTTGAATAATGATTTTTTTTTTAAGATCTACAATGACAATACTGATTTTATTTAAAATTTATCTTTATGTTCCTAATGAAATGTAAGTTCTCCAAATTATATTACAATTTTACAAATCCTCCTGTTTCGAATTCACCAAGGAAATTTTTCTGCATTGGAATGGCTCCACCCATTATCAGCACTTTACCAGATCTTGTAGGTTTTAAACCACACCCATTATCAGTGCTTCACCGGATCGTGTAGATTTTGAACCACACCCATTGTAAAGTTGGGGGATATAACACTTACAGACCTATAGAGACCTCCTTAACTGTAGCACTCTCACTTGAGGACTTTGTATGTGTATTGTAGGTCCTTAAGGAGTTAGATATAATAGTTAAATACATACATGTATACTGCATTCTCTTACCCATCAAATTTGATTAAATGACTTTTTCATTGCTTTATTTAATGTTGATATCATTATGTTATAAATAAAATATATCATATTATATTAATCATGTTAATATTCTGAAATTTTTTTTTTCTATTTTCAAAAATGTACTTTTTTCCATTGACCTCAATGCAATATTTAAGGGTTAATGGGTTATGTAATATTTTTCATCGAAATTCTTTTTCGTATTTGATACTTTTCTTCTTTTATACATGCTTTGAAACAGAATAATAGTACTTTATATAAAATTGATATGGATACCTAAAAACTAGTGATTCTTTAACTGGTAATTAATGTACAAGTAAGAATTTATATTTGACAGCTGCCTGTAGAAGTAATAATTGGGTGTACCTTTATTTTTTGACAGGTGCCTTTATGAGAACATATTTTGTTAAACGTACACCTTATATGTTATAAATAGATATACTTTTTATTATGCCCCCCTTTGAAGAAGGGAGGGCATATTGATTTCCTGCTGTCTGTCGGTCCACTTAGTTTCCATTCATTTTCTTCGCAACTGTTGCTCATACTGAAATGAAATTTGGTATAAAGGTATATCACATGAATATCTAGGTCAAGACAAGTTTTGTTTTGGATATGATCACAATAATTTCTACAGAGTTATGCCCCTTGGACTTAGAAAAATTCCAATTATTTGCAGTTTCTGTTCATTTTCTTCACAACCGTTGCACACACTGAAATGAAATTTGGTATACAGATATATCACATGAATATCTAGGTAAAGTTTTGTTTTGGGTACAATCGCAACATATTTTTACAGAGTTATGCCCCTTAGACTTAGAAAAATTCCATTTATTTGCAGTACGTTTCCTTTCATTTTCTTTGCAACTTTTGCACATACTGAAATGAAATTAAGCATACAGATTTATCATATGAATATCTAGATCAAGTTCTGTTTTGGGTATGATTGCACTATTTTCGACAGAGTTATCTTTGACATAGATAAAATTCTAACTATTTGCAGTTTCCTTTCATTTTCTTTGCAGATCGAGGTAAAATGCATATACTGAAATGAAATTTGGTATACAGATTTGTCAGATAAATATCTTGGTCAAGCTCTGTTTTGGGTACGATCGCACCATTTTTGACAGAGTTATGCCCTTTTGGACTTGGAAAAATTCCAATTTGGGGGGAGGGGGGGACATATTAAGTGTTTTACACATATCTCTAGTATTTTTGACAGCGGCCTGTGGGCTTATTAATGTAGTGTTATAACTGTAGATATACAGTGTATTGTGATAATAACTAGATATACCTTTATTTTTGACAGCTGCCTGTATGAGTATTGTGTCTGCCTATATCCAGTTGTGTAAGACGGTCCGAGAACTGTCCTATGACCTTATGACTTCTCACCACAAGGACAAACTTAGAATGTGTATGGACAATGTTGACCGTTCCTCCGTCCAGATCAGAGAGATTCTACAGAGGTACCACGGGGGTGACGGCACCAATAGTGGACATCCACAAACCTTCACAAACTCTGGTGACGTAAGTGAAAGGGGAAATAACTGTGATAATTCTCTGTCTGCCAAGGGAAGTAACTCCCCACCCCGCCATCTTGCTAACTTATTTCGACAGGAATTTTCTGAGCAGGGGAAATCTTCCAAAAGTCCTCCACATGAGAAGTTTGCTCAGTTGCTACGGGAACAGTCGCCATTGGCAAGTGGGAGTGATGAGGACGTCCGGTCAGGGGGACATAACTCTAGACCTGTAGAGGGAAAATCTTATAAAGGGTCATGTGATGAGGGGGAGGACACGGAGGAAAGAAATATCCCGGGAAGTCCCTCCTCTGAAACCTCAGGACATTCAGCGGCATCTAGATAATCAAAGTACTGAAAGGATCCACAGCTATTTTATTAAAGTTCTTAGAAGACTGGATGTATAGTGTAGTGAAAAACAAAATATTAACAAAATTAACATTTTGATATTACTCATGTTGAAGTTAGACAAATAAAAGAGAAGTACAATGGTTTTGTGTAAAATTTAAGCTTATAACACAGGTTAGTGGCAATAAAATGCAGTTGAAAGGCCTTGAAAAATTGATCTGTATATTAGAAAAACATTGATTCTCTGTAGCACTAGTGTAGATTAAGATTTTTTCAGATCAAGGGTGCTGGCCATAGGGGGAGCAACAATTATAGATGAAAGTTGAAATTCTTAACACGAGAAAACCTTTTAAAAATCTTGTCAAAAACAGCAAAGTCAAGATAAATCATATCAATATGGAAGCATTCTCAAGTAGATTTTCAATTATTAAAATCATAAACCTTGGGCAAGGTTATGGTGGGACCACAAGAGGTAATCCAAATCTTTACAGAGGAATGTACAGTGGAGAACATTTATCCAGATGCTTATGTTTCTAGTCAGTTTGTCTGGATATGTGAAGCATCTGGATACCTGAATTACCAGTTAAACAAGACAACATAAAGTTAAAAAATTCCCTTCCCATGAAAAATCGTCCGGATACTGAAGCATCTGAATATCTGGCGTCCGAATAACTGAAGGTCCACTGTATTATAGATAGTTTTTAGTAGACCCAAATAAACATAAGTTATTTCCCTTTGTCCGCCATCTTGGGGTCAACCTGGTAATTTCCCCTCTTTGTTCTACCAATTATAAGAGGGTGTAGCAGAATATTTTGCGGAAAATCTTGATGGAATAAAAATTATGAAATAAAGGATGCTCTAACAAATGTATATTTTAAAGAAAAGCAATGCTTCCCAGGCCACAATTGCCATATAAAAAGTTAAAGTTGGTTAAATATTGGAGGAATATGAGCATGTTGACCTACAATATGGCAGCCAACGGGAAATAACTCATTTGATACCTCCTTGCAAAGGAATTTTGAGGGGGGTATAAAGGAATCACCTTGTCCGTCTATCTAGCTGTCTGTCTGTCTGTCTGTGCAAAAGTGTCCGGTCAATACTGTATACAGGGTTATTATTTTGGCCCCATGTTATTTTCGCCCTCTTGCACTTGCAAACAATTTTGCCCCTTTTTAAATGCGCCCTTTCATAGTTTTGTTTAAGAAATTATACTGTGTAATTTGAATTCACCCTGTTTTAAATTCGCCCAATCAAGAAGAAGGCAAAAGGGGCGAAATTAAATCGGGTACGAAAATTTCCCTGTATACAGTATCTTTCTTACTGAGGATCATTAGAATCTACTACTCATCACAAATTCCCATGACCTAAGGGTGTGTCATGATATTGACCCAAGGTCATGTGGGGAAGTTCAAAATCACTGGAAGAAAAAAATCATAATCCGGTCCATATCTTTCTAATGGATAAACCTAGTAGGTCTTTATTTCATGCAAAGGTTGCACATGACCTAAGGGTGGTCACGACCTTGACCAAAGGTCAATTGGGGAAGTTCAAGGACACTGGAAGAAAAATTTCATAATTTGTGTCTGGTCCATATCTTTCTTATTGAAAAACTTGGTAGGTTCTCATTCCACAAGAAAATTGCTTATAACCTAAAGATGTGTCATGACCTTGACACAAGGTCATTTGGGGAAGTTCAAGGTCACTGGAAAAAAATATCATAATTTGTGTCCAGTCCATATCTTTCTTATGAATAAACCTAGTAGGTTTAAATTTCACACAAAGATTGCTCATAACCTAAGGGTGTGTCATGATCTTGACTCAAGGTCATTTGGGGAAGTTCAAGGTCACTAGAAGAAAAATTTCATAATTCGTGTCCAGTCCATATCTTTCTTATGGATAAAGCTAGGAGGTTTCTCCTAGCTAGGACCTTGACCAAAGGTCATTTGAGAAAATTTCACAATTCGTGTCTGGTCTATATCTTTCTTATGGATAAACCTAATAAGTTCTATTTTCATACATAATTTAAGTGTGTATCATGATCTTGACTCGAGGTTATTTGGGGAAGTTCAAGGTCACTGGGAAAAAAAATTCATAATGTGTGTCCGGTCCATATCTTTCTTATGGATAAACCTAGTAGGTTCTTATTTCACACAAAGATTGCTTATAACCTTAGGGTGTGTAATGACCTTGATCCAAGGTCATTTGGGGAAGTTCAAGATCACTGAAAGAAAAATATAATTTGTGTCTGGTATATATCTTTCTAATGGATAAAACTAGTAGGTTTTAATTTCGCACAAAGGTTGCACATGACCTAAGGGTGTGTCATGACCTTGAACCCAGGTCATTTGGGGAAGTTCAATGTCACTGGAAGAAAAATTTCATAATTTGTGTTTGGTCCATATCTTTCTAATGGATAATCTTGGTAGGTTCTCATTTCACACAAAGATTACTCATAACGCAGCTAGGATAAGGCTGCCCGTAAAATATTAAACTGTTCAAATTGTACTAACTTCTCTGAACTACCTAGATATGACGTCATAATAGAATATGACGTCAAGTCACTGCATTCTTGAGCTGTCAAGACGGGAAAGTGTCATAATTTTTACATATCTTGTAAGTTTATTTTGGGGACTTTTTGTTTAATTCAAGTGTTAGGATTGTTTTTTATTTTTAGCTAGAGTGTGCTACTAGTATTATGACGCTGAACATTTGAAATTTAAATATTCCTATTCTTTTCGCTTGTCCGATATGCACATATTCAAACAATAGCAAAAAAGTTATGTGTGAAACGCTCCCCTGACATGTCCGTAGACAGAGTTAAAATTTATGAATCGTGTTTATATTGGACTGGCACAAGTGATAAACAAGGAAAAATTGAAGATATTCTGAGTGAATCTACAAGAGAAGTATGTCCTCTAACTGAATTTTGCTGGGGGATTGTGTGAAGTTTTTCCAATTTTGTATAAATCGCGATAAAGAGTGGAAAATACCCCTTCTTATGTTGGTAAGTTGAATTTTTCGTAAAATATTTTCTTAACGAGTAAAAATTAAACCTTCCCCCAGCACTTTCTATGTACCAAAGATCATGATGAATTAATACATGTTACAAACTTTGCACAATATTTTTGTTTTTCACTCGTGCCGAAGCGATTTTTGTGCAAAAATTAGGAATATCATAAATGTCCGTCACGTGATCAACACAGTCATGTGACATCACAAAAATGCTTTAAAATAAATCCTGGTTAAACTATTATCTCAAGTTGACTGCAATTTCAAACAAGGATTACATATTAAAATTAAAATCTAGCTCAAAAAATAAATGTATATTTTAAATGCATTTTAAGCCTTCGGACAGCCTTATCATTACTGCGACCTAAGGGAGCATCATGACCTTGAACCAAGGTCATTTGGGGAAGTTCAAGGTCTCTGGAAGAAAAATGTCATAATTCGTGTCCAGTCCATATCTTTCTTATGGATAAAACTAGGAGGTTCTAATATTTACACAAGGGTTGCTCATAACTTAAGGATATTAAGTATATAAACTGAAGAAAAATATACCAAACCAGGTGATCTAATTAGGAAAAACTAAATTGTAACAAGAGGCCCACGGGCCTTATAGGTCACCTGAGTATCATGTAACAACTTTCCAGCGATTGTATTTGGTTCGTGTTTTAAGCCAAAAGCCATTAAATACACAAATTTTGAAAGAGGCACCATTGCTTATCAAAGGGCAGATTTCAAAGCATTAATTTATTTTTAGTCAAAGTACCCCCTTGGTACCCCTGACCCAGCAGCCCTGAAAATATCTATTTTGAAAGAGGCCCCTTTCTTCATTATAAGGCCAGCATTTTTTTTTTATGTTTAGGTTTAGTTATGATCATGAGAATAAAAAGTCCTGAAGGAAAAGGAAATAATTTTTTTTTTTGATAAATCAATTATTAACATTTGTACATTCTTTTTTTTATGCTATCCTAATAGGCTCCTTCTACTGGACACATAATACTTACAAATAGGAAAGTTGAATATTTAATTGCTTATTTCATCATCTGCCAGTTTTGGCCAGTTAAATAAATTTTGTGATGTTGATCAAAATATATTTTAAAAAATCAATTCTTAAATTTACTTGATGCCTAAAATTATAATTCCTATCATAAAACAGACAGGGAGTATTGGGGAGTAGGGTCAACAATTTTTTCAATTAAGTGTAAAATAATTTTTCTGGCTGATACAAATGATACTACATGCCTGTATATATTTGTATATTCTTGCCTTTTAATAATTGAATTTTTTTTTATTTCTTCAGGTTATTGTTTATTTCTTCCTCAAATGGACTTCGCTTCTCCCATAGTTTTATTCATTACATCTGATGCATAAGCAACCCTTTTCTGAAGAATGATGCTTAGACTGTAAGCTATAACAGAGACCTAAACAATGTCCCTGGCAATATGCAATAACTACATGGGCAGTTTAAAACCTGGGAGAGGAAAATAATTTACAGTTACTTTTGAAACGAATACATAATTATCTTACCAGCATGTCATTGTGCAACAAAGTCGTCAGCATTTTATTTGTCCTTTAAACGGGTGAAACGTTTCGAATGGCACTCTTATCGATGAATTTTACACTAAACCAAGCTAGCGCTTTATTTACCTTCCTTTTATCGTAAAACCGGAAGTACGAGTTCGTAAATTTGAAATCTTGATCCCGACTCAAATTTGACATCGGAAAGAATTTTTTTTTTTCTAAAAATTCAAAACCTTGAGCGGAGGGTTTGTAAAATTGAAAATAAAATAAATCCTGGCCTTAAATATGTAATTAGATCATTAGCATATTTACCAGGAGCAAAGGATAAGATGTTCAAAGAATTCATGCATTTCACTATACACTGTATAATCATTAGAGCCCGACCCTAAAACAAGAACCCCTGACCTTGGGGCCATAAAATTCACAATTTTGGTAGAGGCACTCTTGCTTATCATAACCATGTACTTAGTTAGTTTATATAATACCCAGGAGCAGAGAAGAAGATTTTCAAAGAATTCATGTATTTTCACTATATAATCAATAGAGCCCCGCCCTAACACCAGAACCCCTGACCCTGGGGCCATAAAATTCACAATTTTGGTAGAGGCACTCTTGCTCATCATAACTATGTACTTATTTGGTTTATTTAATGCCCAGGAGCAGAAAAGAAGATTTTCAAAGAAATAATGAATTTTCACTACCTACTTATTTAGCCCCGCCCTAGCACTAGAACCCCTGACCCCAGGGCCATGAATTTCACAATTTTGGTAGAGAACTCATTGCTGATTACAATCATGCAAACAGTTTGACTGCTTGATGTCCAGGAGTAAAGAAGAAGATTTTTAAAGATTGCATTAATTTTAGTGGTTTTGGCCCCACCCCTCAGGCCCCAGGGGGGCAGGGATAATGAAATTCACAAATTTTGTTTCCCTTCACCCATAGATGCTTTGTGCCAAATTTGGTTGAAATTGGTTCAGTGGTTGCATAGAAGAAGCTGAAAATGTTCAAATGTTAACGCACGACGCACGACGCACGACGCACGACGAACGACGCACGACGCACGACGAACGACGACGGACGAAAACAGATAGCAATTGGTCACCTGAGTTTACTCAGGTGACCTAAAAATTAGCCTTTTGTGATTTTGCTAATTTTTTGTCATTTTGTTCCTCCTCTTAAAATTCACCTGGCTTGGTATATTTTTCTAAAGTTTATATAACACTTTTAGCACCAAGGTAACATATTCTGAAATTTGTTTTCACCTGTGAACCTTTACTGAATGTGATTTGTCTATATTTGTTTTTTCATTGATTATTAGTTTTATTACTAATATTTTCCTAGTCTTTTTATTTTCCAATTCTTAGGAGAAAATACTCTAAGAATTTTCCACTTTCCCTAACTTGTGACATGATATTAAATCTTTTTCAAAGAAAAAAATTGTTTGTATCATCTGTTCTTAACTTTGATTTCAAGATGTCATTATCGCATTTTTGAAGTGGCGTGAATCAGATGTACATAGATATGCACATGTACTTAAAAACCCAAGGATCACTGAATTTCAAATTTGAAATCACAAAATTTTACATCTAATATCAAAAAATAGAGCTTGTCAACTTGCAATACAACCAATTTCCACAATGAATGAAAATCCACCCCCATTGACTTCATATGCAGCTGCATGCTTGCTATTTGTTCAAAACAGCACAAGATCTTTCTTAATTTTGTAATTTTGTATGAACAATTTCGAAAACATAACAAGCTTTTGGCAAAAAATTAAAGTAACAAGGATATCAAAAGTCTTGATTAAATCAACATTTCGCAAATTCTGCAAATTCTATGGTCGAAATAATAACCTTGTCAGAAAATACAAATAAAGACAGATGATACAAACCATTTTTTTCTTTGGAAGAGACTTAATATCATGACACAAGTTAGAAAAGTGGATACTTCTTAGAATTTTTTCTCATAAGAACTGGAAAATGAAATAGACTTGGAAAATTTTAAGCGATATTTCAATAAAAAAAATCAAATATAGACAAATTAAACAGAGTAAAGGTTTACAGGTGAAAACAAATTTCATAATACGTTACCTTGCTTCATCAACGTATTCAAATTAAGGAGAGGACAGTCTAGATAAGTTATAGAACTCATGTCTAATCATTTTGATTTGTCAATAAACACGATAAATTATGTTCAAATCACTCAATACAGTTATCATGCAATCATTTGGTAAGTATGACTATGATATTTTTTTTTTATAATGTGGAAGGCTTCGATAATCCGTGCAAAAATGACACCCTTTTTAAACTGTTCGACTAAAGTTCATTTCAATTTCCATAATGTATTTTTTCCTCAATATATATTACTAGTAATTAGAAAAGATATATATACATTAAACAGTGAAGGAAGAAGTAGCACTGCATATCTTAGTTGTGAATGTTTTATTATTATGTTTACAACACAGACCTTTGGATCGCTTAAAAAAAATTTGTGTGTAAAATAAAAAAATATTTTTTTCAACACCTCAATTTTTTTTTCTAAGCGATCTAAAGGCCTGTGGTTTACAACAGTTATAAATATGCATAAACAAATGGATAATTCAAAGTAATTATCATCATATAATGATAAAAATTACCAGAGATGAGGATATAAGATAACATCATCTCATCCAAATCATTATTTATATTCCTAATCTCACGTAAATTAATATTTTTATTCCTCATCTCATGTAAATCATCATTTATATTCATCATCTCATGTAAATCATCATTTATATTCCTCATCTCACGTAAATCATCATTTATATTCCTCATCTCATGTAAATTAATATTTATATTCCTCATCTCAGGTAAATCATCATTTATATTCCTCATCTCAGGTAAATCATCATTTATATTCCTCATCTCAGGTAAATCATCATTTATATTCCTCATCTCATGCAAATCATCATTTATATTCCTCATCTCACGTTTATAGATCAGGTAACTATTATAAAAAGTAAAACTAGAAAAAATTAATACAGTTTGACAACACAACAATATAATCATTCTTTAAACAAATCAAAGAGAAAAGAAAAACATTTAAAGATGAGGTGTCAAAAAAAGAAAACAAATTTTTTTATAGATACGTAAGGTTTCAAAAGGTAATTACTCTCTAGTGATGTCAAGTTGCAAAAATTAAGCAAATTTTTACATAAATATTTCATAATTTCAACTATATAAGGCATTGCTCAATAGAACGTTTTTGTTTTGAAAGAATGTTTTGAAAATGTCTAATTAAAAATATAATTAATTAAATAAATATGAAATATACCTTTCAGAATTCTCAGTTATGTATGCTATTAAAATGACAAAGGCAATAACTATTGCCCACCTTTCTTAGTTTATATATATTTTCTTTATTGAATTTTGTAAAATGCTTTCCTTAAAAGCACACTTTTATGAAATATTTATATAATTAGAAATATTTGGAACTTTCATTTTTAAGACTATGTCAGAAGTATTTACATAACATTATGTTTGTCTGACATCTTTTAAACATGTTAAGGGAACTTAATCTTTTAGATTGATTATGTTAAACTACATAAAGTAAAAATATATGAAGTTTTCACTCTTTAAACCTGTTAAAGTATTTTGGTGGAGTCAATATAAAATAAAAAATGTAACAATTTAGTAGAACATTAATTATCAATAATGACAATTGTACATCATCTATTTTCTTTTCAAAATTTCGGAATTTTTTGTTCCCTTGTTGTAAACTACAGATCAGAGAAAAAAAAATAACATTAACACTCCACACTACATGTCACAAAAATTACTAACACAAAAAACATAGGAATTCATGGAAACAAAATAATTAAGAAACACATTCATTTGGTATTCAATGTATTTCCATTTGATTTTTAATAATTAGGATAAACATACATACCAAAAAGTTGCACCTAATGTTTGCAAAATAATATTAACATAATATTTTTTGTATGTACATTTTATTTTCGTAAAACAAAAAATATGCTTTCAATAGTGATTGCATGATTTAAAAAAATAACAATATACTATTGCCTACAAAAACATAAACAAAACTCTGTTTAACTACATTAATAATTAATAAAAGTAATATGATTACACTTAAAATATCTTATAATGACCCCCCCCCCCTCCCAAACACCCCAATATTCAGAGAAAATATTTCCTTTCAATGAAACACAGGGAAAGTTCACATTCACATTCAGCCAACACATTAAAAAAGACATCTTCATATAGCAAAAGTTTAAAATATATCAGGAGAAATCGTCATTTTATACATTTGTTCACAACATTATCAATTACAGTTGAACCTCGGAATTTTGAACACCGACATCGTGAATACCATGGATACATTGAAGAGATTGTAAAGGCCAAACTCTTTATTCTTATAATATTTTACCATGGATACATTGAAGAGATTGTGAAGGTCAAACTCTTCAATCTTATAATATTTACCATGGGTATCTCAAATCCTTGGATGCATGGATCAAAGTTTTTACCTCATTCTCTGTGAGTTCGATAACAAGAGTCATATATACAATACATTAATCGGTTAGTTATAATACACCAATATCTTATTCACAACACCTTAAATTAATAATTTTTACATTTGCCATTTTTCTGACTTTAAGATTTTGTACAAATGAGAAAACATATCAATTTTTTCATTTACTACCATGAATAAGCATGAGCATTACCATTGTTACGTCATGAAATCGTACTTGCATGGTGTCAAAACTATAGTGCAGATTTGTTTGTTTTAAATAATGACAAATTAATGGAATCTCAGAATGTATTTTAGTAACTCATCAGATAAATAATCTAAATATGAAATAAAAAAATAATTTAATTCTTGAAAACTCATGAGGTAATTGAAATATGACGTGTCAACACTAGACTATTTTTCATGAAGCGATATTGCATTTTATGAAATCTTGTTCTCATGAATTAAACAAAAATCTTTTAACAAATATACTACACATTAATCATCTACATATAACACATTAGTAAACTATTTACAAAACCTCATAATCAGCACAATGAAGAAATTTTATACAATATATGAAACAAATATATACAAAACATGGATCAGATGTATACAATACATGGATCAGATATATACAATACATGGATCAGCTATGTACAATACATGGATCAGATATATACAATACATGGATCAGATATATACAATACATAGATCTGATATATACAATCAAAATCAGGTTATATTTACACTATCTATATCTATGATATACAATTAAGACAGCATGTCAATCAATGATGTACACAACACCTGTATCTGATAAACTATAAATCCAACCGTAATATACATCATTTACATCAATTTATCTAAAACATAAGATGCGAGAAAAAAGGTAGTAAGATACATTACTTCAATTCCATTACATGAAATACATGGAAGTACTATAACATGTGAATTATGTACAAAGGAATTGTTCAATAAACAGTTTTAATACAAAAGAACTACTTAAAACTTTAAATAGAAATCCAGTTTTATCCATAGTCTTTCATAAAATAATCTACACATTAATCAGCTACACATAACACACCAATGAATTATTTACAAAACCTCATTATCAGCACAATGTAGGAATTTATACATCATAAGAATCAAATATATACACACATGGATCAGATATATACAACACTTGGATCAGAAATATACAGCGCATGAATCAAATATCTCCAACACATGGATAAGATACATACAATATATGAATCAAATATATACTATACATGGATCATATATCCAGAATACGTGGATCAGATAGGTATATACGACTCATGAATCAGATATATACAACATATGGAAATAAAAACAGATTTTCACCATTTTGATAAAAGAAATATAAGATTCTTAATAAGTAAGTATACATGAACACTGATATTTAGTGAAAATTACAAATGGAATATTGGGTATCAATGAATAAGTACAAAAAAGGATAGATCTATCTGAAAAAGTACATATAAAATAAAAAAATATTGATCCATTATAAAAAAAAAATATATGAAATATTAGACCTAAATGAAAAAGTACATTTAAAACAATGATAGAATGAATTTTCACATCATGAATGGAATTAATATTTTGAGCAGAAGATGGGTTTCGTAATGAAAATTACATGCCATTAGTGTCATTCAGTATCAAAGTATCTCTTATAAGTGTATTTTACTGTAAGAGGTTTGTGACTAAAACGATTTCTCCTAATGTTCGATTGTCATTTTAAATTGCTTCTCGCCATCAACTAAACAAACAACAACTTTCTCCCCATTCTTATTTTCAATATTAAGTAAATCAGGAAACTTTTCAACCAAAGAGCTACATACTGTTGTTTGATTTTGGACACAGGCGACGTGTAGGACCGTGTTACCCTCATTGTCCACAACACCTAATAGATCTGGGTAAGAATCTATCAAGTAATCAAACATTGCCTGTTTGTCCACGTGACTACCCACGTGTTTGCCCACGTGACAACAGAGATGTAGGACGGTCTGACCGGTACCTGTTTTACTGTGGACATCTAGACCTTTCCCCAACAGAAACTGAAAGAGTTCAACGTCACCTCCTATAGCTGTATCATGTAAGGCATTAACTCCATCATTGTCCTGAACAGTCAGTAGCTGTGGCTGATGATTGACCAGGAACTCACTTATTTGTACTTTACCGTTAATACAGCATTTGTGTAGGACTGTTTTACCTTTGTTAGTTTTAAGGTTTACATCTAAGCCTTTCTCTATCAAAAAATTCAGGAGATAAACATTACCCCCAAAGGCTGCATCATGTAACACTGACTCTCCTTCACTGTCTATATGCTCTAGTAAGTCTGGGTAATGGTCGATCAGGTACTTACACATGTATACTTTACCATTCATGCAACTCTGGTGTAAAATTGTTTTACGTTTCTTTGTTTTACTGTAAACATCCAAACCTTTTTCCAAAACAAACCTAAAAACCTCAACTTTACCTCCCCAAGCTGCGTCATGTAGCAGGTTTCCACCGTCATTGTCAATACATTGGACTAACTCGGGGTGTATTTGGTCTAAGTTCTTACACATTGATAACTCACCATTCCTACATGACTGGTGAAGGACCGTTTTACCTTTCTTTGTTTTACTGTCTACATCAAATCCTTCTTCTATCAACATTTTCAGCAGGTTAACATTACCTCCCCAGGCTGCGTCGTGTAACACATTTTCATCACTATCGTCCTTCATATGAAGAAATATAGGATACTTGTTGTTCAAGTATTTAAACATAGCCTGCTGACCATTCCTACAACACCAGTGTAATACTGTCTTTCCGTTGTTAGCTTTACTGTTTATATCAAGATCCTTGTCTATAAGGAACTCAAACAGTTTAACATTACCTCCAAAGGCAGCATCATGTAAAACATTCATACCATCATAATCAATGGCACCAAGTAAATCAGGATGTGTAGAAAGTAAATACCTAGACATCTCCATCTTGCCATTTCTACAGCTCCAGTGTAGTATAGACTTACCATATATTGATGAACAGTTGATATCTAGACCTCTTTCTGTCAGTAATTTAAATAATTCAACATTTCCTCCCCATGCTGCCGCAGTAAGTTCATTCATATTGTAAATATCTTTCAAATTATGTAAATGAGGGTAATTGCTAAGTAAAAACTTGGACATTCTTAACTTGCCATTCATACAGCTTAAATGTAGAACTGATCTACAATGAATCATTGTATTCTCAACCTCCAGTCCATTGTCTATCAGAAGTTTGAACACATCAATATTTCCTCCATAGGCTGCATCATGAAGAACTGTTTCTCCGTCATTGTAAATACCATTCAAAAGGTCAGGGTGTTTGTTAGCCAAGTACTTACATATTTCCAACTTACCATTCATACAGCAACTGTGTAGAACTGTTTTACCGATATATGATGAACATGTAATTTGTAAGCCTTTGTCTATCAAATACTCAAAAACATTAACAGTTCCTCCCCAGGCTGCGTCATGTAACACAGTTAGCATATCATTGTCACTGATTTCTAGTAGCTCAGGGTATTTGTTGACCAAGTACTTACACATTTCTAACTTACCATTCATACAGCAATAATCTAGGACAGTTTTGCCATTTCTTGTTGTACTTTTGACATTTAATCCTTTTTCTATTAGAATATTGAAGACATCAATATTTCCTCCCCAGGCTGCGTCATGTAACACAGTTTTCCTATCATCGTCACTGATTTCTAGTAGTTCAGGGTGTTTGTTGACCAAGTACGTACACATTTCTAACTTACCATTTCTACAGCACATGTGAAGAACTGTTTCACCATTTTGTGTTGTACTTTTAACATGTAATCCTTTGTCTATTAGAAAATTGAAGACATCAACATTTCCTCCCCAGGCTGCGTCATGTAACACAGTTTTCCCATCATCGTCACTGATTTCTAGTAGTTCAGGGTGTTTGTTGACCAAGTACTTACACATTTCTAACTTACCATTCATACAGCACATGTGAAGAACTATTTTACCATTTTGTGTTGTGCTTTTTACATCTAATCCTTTTTCTATTAGAAAATTGAAGACATCAACATTTCCTCCCCAGGCTGCATAATGTAACACAGTTTCCCCATCATCGTCACTGATTTCTAGTAGTTCAGGGTGTTTGTTGACCAAGTACTTACACATTTCTAATTTACCATTCATATAGCACTGGTGTAAGACAGTTTTGCCATTTTGTGTTGTACTTTTTACATCTAATCTTTTGTCTATTAGAAAATTGAAGACATCAATATTTCCTCCCCAGGCTGCGTCATGTAACACAGTTTTCCCATCATCGTCACTGATTTCTAGTAGTTCAGGGTGTTTGTTGACCAAGTACTTACACATTTCTAACTTACCATTCCTACAGCACATGTGAAGAACTGTTTTACCATTTTGTGTTGCACTTTTAACATCTAATCCTTTTTCTATTAGAAAATTGAAGACATCAACATTTCCTCCGAAGGCTGCGTCATGTAACACAGTTTCCCTATCATCGTCACTGATTTCTAGTAGTTCAGGGTGTTTGTTGACCAAGTACTTACACATTTCTAACTTACCATTCTTACAGCACTTGTGAAGAACTGTTTTACCATTTTGTGTTGTACTTTTAACATCTAATCCTTTGTCTATTAGAAAATTGAAGACATCAACATTTCCTCCCCAGGCTGCGTCATGTAACACAGTTTCCCTATCATCATCACTGATTTCTAGTAGTTCAAGGGTGTTTGTTGACCAAGTACTTAAACAATTCTAACTTACCATTCCTACAGCACATGTGAAGAAATGTTTTACCATTTTATGTTGTACTTTAAACATCTAATCCTTTTTCTATTAGAAAACTGAAGACATCAACATTTCCTCCCCTGGCTGCGTCATGTAACACAGTTAACCTATCATCATCACTGATTTCTAGTAGTTCAGGGTGTTTGTTGACCAAGTACTTACACATTTCTAACTTACCATTCCTACAGCATATGTGAAGAACTGTTTTACCATTTTTTGTTGTACTTTTAACATCTAATCCTTTTTCTATAAGAAAATTGAAGACATCAACATTTCCTCCCCAGGCTGCATAATGTAACACAGTTAACCTATCATCGTCACTGATTTCTAGTAGTTCAGGGTGTTTGTTGACCAAGTACTTACACATTTCTAACTTACCATTCATACAGCACTGGTGTAAGACAGTTTTACCATTTTGTGTTGTACTTTTTACATCTAATCCTTTGTCTATTAGAAAATTGAAGACATCAACATTTCCTCCCAAGGTTGCATAATGTAACACAGTTTCCCTATCATCGTTACTGATATCTAGTAGTTCAGTGTGTTTGTTGACCAAGTACTTACACATTTCTAACTTACCATTCATACAGCACATGTGAAGAACTGTTTTACCATTTTGTGTTGTACTTTTAACATCTAATACTTTTTCTATTAGAAAATTGAAGACATCAACATTTCCTCCGAAGGCTGCATAATGTAACACAGTTTCCCTATCATCGTCACTGATTTCTAGTAGTTCAGGGTGTTTGTTGACCAAGTACTTACACATTTCTAACTTACCATTCATACAGCACAGGTGTAAGACAGTTTTACCATTTTGTGTTGTACTTTTAACATCTAGTCCTTTTTCTATTAGAAAATTGAAGACATCAACATTTCCTCCCAAGGCTGCATAATGTAACACAGTTAACTTATTATTGTCACTGATTTCTAGTAGTTCAGGGTGTTTGTTGACCAAGTACTTACACATTTCTAACTTACCATTCCTACAGCACATGTGTATAACTGTTTTACCATTGTTTGTTGTACTTTTTACATCTAATTCTTTGTCTATCAGAAGTTTAAAGATTTCAGTATTTCCCCCCGACGCTGCAGCATGTAACGCACTTACCCCATCTTTGTCAATAAATTCAAGTAGTTCAGGAGTAGTTTTTAATAAGTAATTGCACAATTTAAGATGTCCCTCTTCGCAGGCAATATTTAATGGAGAATAAGTATCGTTGGTAGATGATACTTTAACATCTTTTTCTAAAAGGTATTTATATAACTCAATATTCCCCGAGTGTGCTGCCCAGTGAAGAGAAGAACGTCCTTTATAGTCATCAAAGCTCTTTGTCAATAACTTAGGATAGGTCTCACTGATGTACTTAACCATCTCTAACTTACCATTTTGACAAGCGTAATGAAGCACAGTAGTACCCAACTGACTTCTGGAGTATGGATCAGACCCACTGTTTACCAACATTTGAAAGGAATCTTTTTGTCCTGCAAATGCAACAAAATGAAGAGCGTTTCCACCTTGTTCATTTTGAACATCACGCACGGTGGGATAACGCCTGAGAATAGGTTCAATTAATTGATTTTGTCCAAAGAAACATATTTCATGAAGCAAACCACCTTTCAAAAAGGACCATCTGGGATGGTTTGAAAACTCCGTTTGTTTTAGATCTACACTGTCTGTAAATCGGAAAAGCATCTCAATATTCCCGCTTTGTACTGCATAGAAACACGTTTTGAGATCATATTTAATATTTGTTTTTAGAATAAGGTCCACGACATCAATATTATTGTAACTGCACGCCTTGTTTAATGACTTATATACTTGTTTTTCTGACGAATCATACAGCAGAAAACCAACCATTTTCGCATTTCCGGCTTTGGAGAAGTGAACTAACATAGAATCTTCTGTTTCATCAACACTTTCTCTCATTGCTTCTATACACTTTCTATTCTTCATGAATTTATCTATAAATTCATTGTTTGCCCAAATTTTCATTAAAGATATTGATTTAAATGTATGCACCGTTTTCTTTTCCGTACTGAGTACTCTTATTCTCTCTACCAGGAAAGGAAACATTTCAATATCTATTCCTTCAGTATCGAGGGTTGAGTTTAAAGCAGTTAAGGAAACTAACAAGGATGGGTCGCACTCAGAAATTACCTCTGTTGGGTTATATTGCCAAAGATAATGAAAAATGCTTTTTTGAACAGAGCTATGGGAAAATTTGCAAGTCCGTTCAATGTCATCATGTACCGTATATACACCATCAAACCATCTGACTGACTTGTGAAATTTCTGCAGTGAGTTACTATTTTCAATCATTCCTATGATATTAATGGCTTTATATTTCCTTGCTGTGTCTTTGCGAGGATTACCCAATGTGTCTGTACTAACACTTCCTCCACACAGAAGAATGTAAATCAACACGGCGGTCTTAGGTTCCTTATCTTGTATTCTTTTTTCAATTTCACTTTGTAAATAATCTAAAGGACTTTTGAAAAGTTGGTGCACGTCATTGGTGTCAATGCCTGCATTGTTTTTCAGTAGTCTAAAGCATTGAGGAATCCCAATTGAACATCCGAAGCTGTTGATATCTAGTTTTTCCATATATGGACTGAGGTGTTGTAACTTGTATTTCCTCACAAATTCTTGAAACTCTTCTCCATTTATTTGATTTTCTGTTTCAGATATATCAATAACAGATGACCTGAAAAAGTCGTTATCTTTAAGAATATTTGAACACTCTTTGTAAATGTCATTCCTAATTGTTGTGATAAACACATTGCCCCCTTTTCCCTCGTCGTTCGAAACTGTGGCTTTGATCATGTTTTCTCGAACCTTAAAATTGTGCAGTTGATTTTCTTGCAAACAGTTCTCACCAAAGATGTTATCAATGAAAATGGCAATTTTTGAGAACATTGGCAAACTTTCGATATCTTTTATCTCGTATAACTCTATTGGATACATTCCTTTCTGCTCTAGTTCTAGTAAGATTTGTTTAGCAGTGGTAGTTTTCCCATCGCCAGGGTTCCCTTTAACCAGACAATATCTGTGTTTTTCCAGTGTACTCAAAACAGTCGTATATGCTCGAGTCTTGACGAACACGTCACTGATATTCTCTTTGAAATCTTTCAAAACTTTTCTGCTTTTATCTAATGAAGGGAATTAATATAATTATACTTTTTCTTACATTAATGTAGAACTATAAAATGAATAAAACGAAACTATTGTGTTGCCTTAGATCAATGTTAATACTTATTTATCAACTGTATCAGATAGAAGTTTATTTTTCAGTGCATCAATTAAAAAAATTACCTATCTTCTGTTGCAGTTCTTTACCTGTAAATCAAAAGAAATTAAAACGAAATAGGTTGTAAACTTTGTAAACCAGTCCCTTCCTGGGGACAAAGAAATGTTAAAAAGTCATAAAAACTAGGGAAACACGTTAAATATTTATAGTGATATATGTTTAATATGTACTTTATAAATAGCGGTAAAGAAATAACTCCAGAGTGCTGTAAGGTACTAAATGCTATAATCTGATGGGTTAAGACGCATGATAAAAATCTGTAATGTGACACCCAGCATTAGCAACAAACCTTGCAAGGGGTAACATTACGAGAATGTCACATGCGTGCATATATTTCACCCTAGAATTCTGTAAAAACAATCGTGCATTTGAAAGAAATCTACGAAATTTAACTTCTTTAAAAGCTTGCATGCATGCGACAACAAACGACAGACAAGGCACGTTTGTGAGTAAAGAAATCACGATTTTTTTTACAATAACATTTTTTTTCGAGTATCAAGCAAACAATAAAGAGGCCGAAAATAATTTCTCAAAGACTTCTTATCGAGAGATACAAGAACAGGGAATTCGAATACCTGTAAAACCCGAAGGTAAAGACAATCGACATTATTTCTGTCATCCAAAATTAAAGATGCACCATTTAAAAAATAATGATACATGTTGTTGAGGGTAACAGTTAAACTTGACACCACTTGGAAAACCATTGTCAACCTCCTCTAACACATCTATTGATGTCTATTGACAATTCTTTTCCTTAGGGTGTCAATTTCGACTATTACTCTCTCGAAACAGGCACAATTAATTTAAACAAGAAAATGCTTTCTTTGTTTGTTATTACCGGAATTAACGGAAGCAGCTGTTGCAGAAAAAAAGAAAAACGCGTAAGCGGGTTATGTAACTTTTTTTTGCAATAAGTTAATTCCAGTAATAACAAAGAAAGAAAGACATTTAATTGTTTGTATTTATATGTGTTTAAACAATCATTTCAAGAAGGATTAAAAAGTTTAATAATTGTACAAATGATGCGAACGTCTTCATACGTTTCATTGATGGAACAGCCACTGATCAAGAAATCTGTACAGGCGACATGCCTAATGTAGTTCATGCAGTGATTATGGCAATGGGTTTTCATAATAAATGAAGGAGAAAATATTCAATGTATGTAAATATATAATATTATGCATTTAATATCAATGTTGGTACTCCTGATTCTTGAAGCAATCCTTATATCTGAATTGCATCCTACTAATTTCAGTAATGTTTAGCAAGCTTTTAACGAAGCTGTTCTTCAGTGAAAGAAATTTAAATTGGCAGGTGCTTTTAAGATGTACTTTTTAGCCCACTTCCTATGCTTAATTCCTTAAAACAAGGCATTAAATAATGAAAAAATTACAGTACTTACCCAAAGTATTTTGTAACACTGGATCTATAAAATAAAGCAAAATGGTTTTAAGAACAATAACATTTTATCGTATGACAAAATTGTTAGAAATATGTCAATGAAGTAAATTCTTATAAATTTTCACTTTTTTATGAACTTTGATATGATTTCCGTTAATCTTGATTATTTTTCTCCAAAAAATGAACAATCTCTTATGTTATGGGATACATGAAGAACAAATGCTTTCTTCCTTTAAGTTCTTTTTTTTTTAGGAATTAAACTCTAGAATTTTTAAATAAATAATCCTTTATGATAGACTCTATACTTCAATATTCAAACATACACATCTTTCTGATGGGAATTTTAGTCAAACACACACCCAAGCTACCCATTTATTCCTGCATTAAAAGGTTAGGAACAATGTTGGCATACATATGGGACCACATTTTAAATCAGTTAAGCATTGACAGCAATCATATTTAATTCCACTAAACATCCTACCTTTTTTTACGGATTATGTTAACGTTTTTGCCCATATTCAGCAAGTATCTGCCCGTCCTTATATTTTGTCCATACATTAACAAGGGCACATGACGAAACAGATACCATTTTAAAACGCCTAGTCTGCACGTTTCTCAAAGTCAAGTAGCATTTTGTGGTATGTTATTTAACTACTGTGAGTCCTAAAATCTAGTAAGGTGTAATAATAAATATAAAACTGAACTTATTATCCTTATAATAACACTGAAAAAGCTGTTTGAGGAACTGCCTGAAATAAAGCATTTTTTCCTGTGGCCACAATTAGTTAAAAGTGAAATATGGTTTACATGTACTTTAATATTTTCTATTTTGTAGTAATATCGTTAGATTATCTAAACATTAAAACACGATAGAAAAAACTAAACATGCCATGGATTCAAGGTAACGGGTTCATTACGAATCACAGATGAAGTAGAGACCAAATGGAATAACAGTCAAATCGTTGCTATAAAGATTATGTACATTGTTATACCAAAAGCAGCATATTCAAACACTGACAGCATGTACGTATACATGTACAACCTAGTTGAAATAAATTATGTTTGAAATGCGCTTTTTTTATTACTATACGCAAGTTGATTTTTGTTTTTGTCTTTATTTCTTTTAAAGATATATTTATTCATGAAATATTTATTTTGAATATGATATGGTCATACGTTCCTAATTGTGTTGAGTCAGGTCGATATGAGAAAGTTAAATCTTGGCTTTTTTAATCAAGAAATTTTTTTTCTTATCTGGAATTTACATTTCCTTAAACGTTTACGTACATTCCTTTTCTACCTATTATCCAATTTATTCATTCAACATTTAAGAAGAAAATTACTTAAATTTTTTTGGAGAAAATTATGTTTTTTCATATAAAGTATAAAATTCAAAACTGTCAATTGTTATTGTGTTGCCTACATATCTGAAGATGATTTGATTTACTTGACACAATTAGATTTCTACAATACTATTAAGCAGAAACTGTCTCCGATGTGACGCAGTGGTTAGAGTGGCGGAATAAGGAGTTGATCCTAACTTCGCTAGTTCGAATTCTACTGTGTGATGCGGAGACCAGTCCTACGGATAAGAACATATAAACCCAGGTCCTGTGTCGCAGTAGATACTGGCATGAAAAAGATCACTCACTTCTCGATGGCCCTGAGTGCCGAGTATAGGTATAGGACAAAATTTGAAGCCCTCCACCTGTAAGGTGTGGTGTTTCCATTTGACTGAGTGAAAAATTCTCGAGAAGGCCGTTGAACAACAACAATCAATCAATCAGAAACTTGAAATAAAATATTTAACCAAAATCAGACAAAAAAAAATCTCTTATAAAAATTAATCTCAAAGGAGATGTTAAATTCATGCTTACTTTTTAGATCATCAACCATTTTTCTTGTTTCTTTATTCTCTTTTGCCTGTTGTTTAAGATGTTCATCATGATATTGTAGTACAAGTTCACTTTTCTCAAATCTTCTTTCCAGATCGACAATTCTCGTCCTTGTTTCTCGGTCCTCTGCGGCCTGTTGCTTAAGTTTATCTTGATAATGTTTATCACGAACAGGATCCATTGTCTCAGAACGCAGTAAATCAATTTGATTTGCAAAATGATTTCCATTGTTAAGGAAAGAATCAATTCCCACCACTGCTGATCTCACTTTGTTCCAAAACACATTGAATTCGGAATTTGAGAGTGAAGAACTGGACGAGTGTCCTCTTTCATTTCTTGCAAAACGAATTCTTTCAATGTTGGCGGAGAGCGATGTATCAGATGAGTTGGGATCATTACTCCAACCTTTGGAATGAGCAGGTATGTTGCAGATATTTCTAAGTAATATGTAAAGCAAAGATATGTCCATATCATCGTAACTTCCAACATAATTGCCTTGCTGAGGCAAAATCAGACTTCTTTGTGTAGCAGTTAAACGTGGCAGTTTTGGACTATGTTGCTGAATGACGTGCGGGAATGAAGATGGCGGAACATGATGACGTAATACGTCGCGAAGACTATCCGTGCAAGGTCCCAAGAGAAGCCGACAGGCTCTGTTTTCGTTTGTTGTTTCTTCAGTGGATGGGTAATCTAATGTAGACATTGTTCATTCTCTTGCACATACTATAAATGTAATTAAATTGTCACATTCTTATATTTTTTGCAGACAGGCGCTAAATTGGAACTAAATATTAACAAGTTCTACCGAATCTACCGAAATTATGTTCTTATATGTTTCTTTTTCCTTTCAGTATACTTATTCTGCTATCAAATTTTTCAGATCTTCTGCACCCTCATGCTCTTCTCGAGATATTTTAAGCATAAATGCCTATTTCTGTACACCCATAAATTGCATTTGTTTGCACCTGAAAAGGTATTAAATATAATGACATGGAATTCCCATACATACACCATTCCAAGAAATTAATTTTATTTTTTGTCTATAGCAAGAAACAGGCTCCTAGCTACTGCGTAAATCCATCTGTTCTAGAAAAAACCTGTATCCATGTCTTGACTATATATTTTAGCTTTCTTTTATACCACTTATTTTTCATTACAGATATTTAATAGGAGTAATGTTGCAACAATTTTAGGATCCACATTGATGATTTATTCCAAAAGCAAATGTAAGTACACTTTTATGAGTGTATAATTGATATAAATTATATCTAAAACGCCCTTTCTACAGGAAAGGCATGGTACTCTGTATTTCTTTTTCTACAAAAGACATCATTAAGTTATTGCCCGATTCCTTTTAAATTAAACAGATCAAACAACCTGAAAAATATGAAACAAAAATATCGAGACTGTTTGAAATACATTGTTGAGCCTTCAAAAAATAAATGTTTCTTCATTTTTAAGAAAAATGGGAAAGCGGTAGGGTATAAACAAAAGACAAAATAATATAAAGAAACGTAAGCATACAAATGCAATGTTTAATGAGGACTGTCTTTAATCAGTGATGTTTGTTATGTGTAGCTTAAGAAAATCTAGTTTCCCAGTGAAATCTAAAGAAAAGAAATTACCGGGCCACTGGATATATTTTCAAACATATCTGTATGATGCAAGGTCATGAAGAATGCTGTGGTTATTTAATATTAATTTTTTTAATGTGAATTCAATCAATGAATAAACTAAATTTATCCTTGAAATAAATATAGAAATCAAAAATTGACAACAGACAAGCAATGCATTTTTTTAATGTCCGTTTAAGAAACATATCTGCTACACAACTGTGACGTTCCTTGATAGCAAAATATATAGTTTATTAAATCACTGATCAGAGTGGAATCATTTTATGATCCGGCGTCTGTGTGTTCCTCTGTCCATTTATAACATTGTATATCTTTAGAACTGTAAAAAGCTGGGAATTTGATATTTGTTTTTGTATTCCATGAAACTATATACTTTCTTAGTTTAACTGAGGTAAATTATTGACAAGAATGTTGCAGAAAGAAGAATATCAGCAGTCTCATTTAAAGTCATCATTTCGTAAGTTCTATGGTCGACCTTGTCCGCAAAAACAGTTCACCTTTGAGTCAAATGGTAACGTTTTTTCATACCAATTGTTTGTCCATTATTTATACACTGAACTGAAGACGAATTTTACTGTTATTTTCCCAATCATGACAAAGAGCACGGGGGAGGTGTGACCGGTCAGCACGGAATGCACACTATTCTATTGCACTTGATCACACCTCTGATGTTTCGGAGGTCCGTGTTTGTTTTGCTCTTATTTTGTATTGTTTTATGGGCTTTGATATTGAAAACTGTTCGCTATATCCATATACTTCTTTCAATAAATTACAAGCGATACGACCTTGTGACTGTCAGCAATATTCTTAAATCAATGTTTCAAAGGGTTCGTAGAAGCAATATTCACCATAGCATATATTTGAGTACATACATTTCTAGGAAAGATTCATCTTCATTTTTAACATAAAAAGCTGCCATGATTTATACAAACTAAACATCTAATATCGCAGCAAAAAGGAAACACAGCTGGCGAGAATCACCATACTTGCTGGCGAAACTTTTCAACACACATAAAAGCACAAACATTAATAGGAAAGTAAAATATTATTGTGGAAGGATGACTCAAATTTTTTTGACTATGTTGCCGAAAAAAAGGAAATTGGTCAGAGGTTGTGTATTTTGGTTACTTTGCACTAAAAGCAGTCAAAACTACTCAACCATGATATGTGTTGCGTCACGTAGGGGAAATGTTAAAATGTCAAAAACACGTGCATGTTGATGAAGATAATTTTGTGATAAAATGTTGTAGTGATATACGATGTATTAGAGTTATAGAAATCGTTTTTTTTTTTGTCAGTATTTGCAGTCAGTATAAATTTCTTGCAATCGTGGTATGGCTGACGAAATGTACTCTGGGTTTAGTAATTGAATTCAATATTGCATAAGTGAATAAAAAGGCAAAAACATGCTGCTGTACAGATTGTTTTCAACTTTTTAACCAAATAAAAGTTTTTTTTTGGTTGCCAGAGAGTTAAATAAAAATGTTTCCAACCAACCATGACGGTGACGTTGGCGCGTAACAATGTCACACCAAGATATATATATTTATAAAAGTTACGGTAAACACGTTGGTTTGTTTACGGAATTTGGGGGCGTGGCTGTATCGAAGATCGATTGGTTTTAAGATTCGCGGTTCTGTAGGTTAAAATCATGCTAGGCATGTATACGTCGTATTGGTTTGTATTAAGGGTTTTTTAAGTCATTCGAAGTTTCGCTGCCTTAAGTGCAACAGCTACCAGTACTGATGTCTAAGCAAAAAGATTTTCTGGCTGAATTCCGGCAACCTTCAGACGATGAGTGTTTGCTGAATGACGTTCCCGCTACTGCCTATAAGGATTCTTCGCAGAAATTGGATACTCCTGCGGTTATTCCCGAGACAGAGAAAGCCTCGTCAGATTTGGCCGACACTTTCAACCTGTTCAAAACCTATTTTGACTCAAAGCTGAACACTCTGAAAGAGGAACTTTCTGTTGGTAACGATTTTGATGAATTAGCTAAGAAACTCAAGAAAGACGTTTCAGTTTCTTTTAAGCACGAAGGAAATAAAATTCAATTTGAATTCAATTCTGAAATTCTGAACGATTTAGCTAAAGTACAGAAAAGGTTGTCAGTTAAAGATTCTGCTTCGTCTACCATTATTTCTTCTGTTATTACCAAGATTAACAAGAGAAATAAGCTTATTCGTATAGCGGATAAATCACCAGCGGGTTGGACCACTGTAAGAGAATACGAGAGTGATGACCTCGCCTCTAACTCGGACGACGAAAAGCGTATGCGGCAGGCGGAGAATAGGGCGCTCAGGGCACTCAGAGAGAAACGACGATTCAAGCCTTATTCCAACAGGAATGCATCAGCGACGGTTTCTGCTCCTCCTGACCGTAGGCCTACTCCTTCTCAGCAGCCCTTTCGTTTCTCAAGGCGTCGTGAAGCATCCCCATATGACATCTGCTACAACTGTAGAAAATACGGGCACTGGAAGTCGCAATGCACAGCAACACCCAATTCAAGTTCCCAACCTCAGGCCACAAACAAGTCAAGTACCCAGTAAATCAATTGAAAAGTATGATATTTTTGTTCATGATTCAATTTTGAACGGGCAAATTGATTTGTTTCTGAATCAAGTAGATTATTTTGAAAAATTACCTGTCTACGGCAAAGGTGTTAAAGGAAACTTAGTTAAGCATGTTGAATACTGGAAAAGTATTGGTGCTAGCGATTTTGTTATTGATACCATTAATAACGGTTATGTAGTTCCTTTTCAGACGGCACCACCTCCAATGAAGTTCAAGAATAATAAGTCAGCTCTTGAAAATGTTGAATTTGTAAACAGTTCAATTTCAGATCTGCTAGAATCCGGCTGCATTGAAAAAGTTCCTTTCCAGCCTTTTGTAGTTAGCCCACTTAGTGTTGCAGTTAACAAAGGTTCGGGAAAAAAGAGGCTAATTTTAGATTTGAGCGAATTGAATAAATTTGTAGATAAAAAGAAAGTAAAGTTTGAAGATTGGAATGTGGCTTTGAATTTTTTCAAAAAAGAATGTTTTCTTTTTAAATTCGATTTAAAATCAGGATACCACCATATTGATTTATGTAGGAAACAGCTGACATATTTTTCGTTTTGTTGGAATGACCAGTTTTATTGTTTCAATGTTTTAGCGTTCGGTTTGACTTCAGCACCTTATATATTTACCAAGTGCCTTAGACCATTGGTGAAACACTGGAGGAACCATGGTATTGACATTGTTCTCTATCTTGATGACGGGTTCGGTTTTGGTAACAATGTTTGTGTTAGACATGGCCCTTTCAAGAATTGTCTTGATGAAGATGGCAAGGTCTGAAGAGTGTTATATTTGTGTTAGACATGGCCCTTTCAAGAATTGTCTTGATGAAGATGGCAAGGTCTTAGAGCAGAAATTGTGACTGAATTTTTGTTGTACAGATCGGATTTTAGATAAAGACACGGCCCTTTCAAGACTTTGTCTTGATGAAGCTGGCAAGGTCTTGTTATTTGTATATAAATTTTGTTGATACAAGTATCGCATTATACGTACAATGCTGAACATATTAATTGATGCATTTAAAAAAAAAAAAATTGTATTGGTGGGTGTTTGGACAAGGCCATTTCATTTATGTTGGCAGGTCCTGATATTTTGAATTTAATTTAATACTTTGTTGGACAAGGCCATGTTTAATTTATTTGGCGAGGTCCTGATATTCTAATAATCGATATTTTAGTATCATTATTTTTTTAATTCATCAGTTTTGCAGATATCTTTAAATCGGGCAAATGGGCATCTTCCTGGAAATGCGTGAATCCACAGTTAAAGAAACTAGCCGACAAACTCCCTTCTGTGTGCGCAAAATCAAAGGCGGAAAATACTAAGAAACAATATTCAGCTGCATTCAACAGATTCTGTAAGTGGTGTTCTACTTATCAAATTTCTCCACTTCCTGCTTCAGATTATAATGTTTCATTGTACATGGTCAAACTTGGTGAAACTTGTAATTCAGTGAATACAATCGATGAAGCGTTTTATGCTATTAGCTGGGCACATAAACTATCTGGGTATCTTAATCCGTGTTCCTCGGATCTCGCAATATTCACCAGGGAAGGATGTCACAGATCAATTGGTCACCGATCTAACAATAAAAAGGAACCTATTACACCTGAAATTCTTAAAAGCATATGTGTATTTGTACGGGAACGAAACATGTAACTTATTAGACCTTAGAATCGCATGTATGTGTATTTTAAGTTTCACAGGTTTTTTGAGGTTCTCAGAGTTAGTTAATATTAGAATGTGTGACATAAGCCTTTATGATGATCATATGTCCATTTTTATTCAAAAAAGTAAAACTGATCGTTATATGAAAGGAAATACTGTGTACATATCTGGCACTAGTCGTGTTACATGTCCTATTATTATCACGAAAAGATATTTAGAGAAAGCCAAGATTCCACCTGGTTCTAATGAGTTTATTTTTCGTTCAGGTATGTGTTCCTTAATTGGACATAAAAGTTTATCATATACCCGAGCTAGAGAAATTTTATTGTCTGCACTTGAATTTATTGGGTTAGATAAGAGCAAATTTAGTTTGCATAGCCTTCGAGCAGGCGGTGCCACTGCAGCTGCTAATTCTGGAATTTGTGACAGACTTTTCAAAAAGCATGGCAGGTGGCGATCTGATTCAGCTAAAGATGGTTATGTAAAAGAAAGTTTACATCAGAAATTATTTGTTACAAAAGGTCTCGGTATTTAGGGGGAGGGGTGGTTTTTGTTAGAATTACAAATTTTCTTTTTTATCTTTTCTTTATCATCGAAGTCTGTTGCACTCGCGCATGCGAACTCATCCTTTATATTGGTGTTTTGAGTTTTTATTTATAAATAATTTATGTTCGTTTGAACTGGTGAATTTAGAACATAAGGCTTTTCATCATGCCAACTCGGTTATTGTCAAAGCATTATAACTGAAACTGATATTTATACAGCAGACAATCATACTAATTTCCTTTCATCCTAAATTAACAGAAACTCTCTACTTTAATTTGGGCAGCGAGCTGTGCCGCTTTACGTCGATTTTACTCTCAAACGCGCACCTACGCGTAGTTTGCGTGATTTATTTCAGCATGTTAACACTGGAAAAAATTAGCTAGTGTTTGTTGAGACTTTTTTTACAAACATCCACGTGTACCAAAGCTGCTTGGTTCTGTACAGTCTATCCTAAATCGAAAATTCGTATTCGATTGGCCGGGGAGATTTGTTGGCTTTGGAATAATACAGCTAATCTCAGCCATTAAGACTACAAAAGATAACTGCTCTGGTTAACTCAATGTACAGGAAAATCAAGTTTGTTACTGATGCAAGAGGGAGATTATGAGAATTTTTAGTTTTATTTTTGAAGGGTGTCGACAAATTGATATCAATATTGCAGGAATTATCAGTCAAAATCACATAAAGTTTAGTAACTTGTTGATTAAAGATGGATTAAAATGTATGATAACAATGGTGGAAAACATATTTGAAATAATTGTTTTCATTCAACTCAAAAGATTAATATGCTTTTCTCAATCCTTTCAGTACATATACATCATAGCATAAGAAACGTATGATCAGAATGTGCCAATGTTCTGCTGTTAAATAATAACACACACTTATCATTCGAAAGGCAATCTAACATAAGATCAGAACTCAATTTAAAGCAGACAGCAAATGTCTGAACAGGGATAATACAGGTTTCATTCAATGCTGAGAGTTCAAAATGAATAATTTGGATGTAAATTGGTTTCTGTATCTATTTCAGTGTATATACTCTACACTGCGATAATGTATTTAGAAAATATTTGATAATAAACAGTAAAGCATATGTGAAAGAAAATGTAGATTCAAAATCTTTCTTTAATTCTGATGGAAGGATATGGATATAACGAACAGTATTCAATATCAAAGTCCATAAAACAATACGAAAAAGGAGCATAATAGGAGACCTGCAAAACATCAGAGGTGGAATCAATTGTCATGGAGGAGTGAGCATTCCCGAACATCACGTATTTATTATCAAACGTACCTCATGGGAAATGGGTGAATAAGATTAACCATGTGTCACATATATTTACTAACTTTACATGAATGTGAAAATAACAAAAAAATTTAATTTCTATTTTTTATAATGTATTTGAACCCAAGGACATAGTTAAACAATTTGAAAATACCCCAGTGTTTTTATCGACTTCAATCATACACATAAGTCTGATTTAATTTCATCCTGTAATTCTTAAAATATTCCGAAAATCACCTATCTAATATCAAAAGTATCTCGTGGGAAAATGTATTGACCTGCCAGGCATTCGTTTATGTTTGTACTATGAGGTATGTTATGGTTCAAAATTTTTATGTCATTAATGATATAAAAGGAGATAGAAGATAACTTCAAACAATAAAATTCAGGAGCAGAGTAAACAAGGACATTTAAAACGTTAGATATGGGATCAGTTGATATGAATGACTTAGCAACTTGTGCAAACCAGTAATACACGCTGTATTGAATAATGGAAAAATCTGTCGATAATTCAATACGTAAATTATGGCCTAACAATAATAAAATGAGGAACGTTTATCAGCGTACGACTTACTTATAGGTTGTATTTGCTGATAAGGTCATTGTAATGACAAAATATCTCACAGAGTGATTATTTCAAACAACATTGTTGATTTTTTTGTTTCAGCTACTTGTTTGTCAATAGCTTATCTTGTTTTAAAAATTTTTTAAAGCATGATTTTTTTTATATAGACAGTGTATGCAGGAAGGGCTGCAGAATGTAAAAATCAGTTTGATATAAGAAACTTTAGATAAACGTGATAGGTAAATAGGTGACAAAAATATCTTAAAGTTTCGGAAGTCATACTGGAAATATAGATATATAACTTTATATTACCGTACTTCCAATATGGCTTCAGATAAATGTTTTGTTTGTCTTTTAAACTAGAGGCCATGACATTTGAAATTTTGTAAAAAAAAAAAAAATTAAAAAAACTGTTACAATTACAATTTTCATTTATACCAAAAAACGGATTTTAAAGCATTGATTTACTTTATGTATTTAATAATAGCCTCCCATCCTTCGATGGTACCCATGAGCCAGAAGCAGCTCCCTTGCTCATCATAACTACATGTAGTTAGTTTAATTAATATCCAGAATTAATGTAGTTTGACTTTACAATTTATGGAGCCTTACCCTAAAACCAGAACCCCTGATCATTGGGCTGTGTATTTCAAAATTTTTAGAAAAGACATCCTTCCTCACCATAACCTTCATGTAGTTAATTTGTTTAATATCCAGGATTCATTATCAAAGAATGAATACATTTATTTTTCACTATATAATTCTTATTGTTTATATAAAACAGTAGGTGTATTCTGGTCTCTCTTATTAATTTTAAACATAAGATGGCCCCTGATTTCCCTAAGATTTACAATATAAAGCGTCATTTGGTCCCCTATTAATTTTACAATACCAGGCGTCCTCTGGTCCCCTATTAATTTTTACACGTTTGAAAACCTGCGTTTAAACTTCCTCATTGAAACTTGTGCTAGACAGCAATATAGGATAACATAAAATGCTACGCGGTTCTGAAGTAATAATTTGTAAAGTAATATGTAAAATGAAATAAATGCACACGCGAGTGACAACAACATTTGCTACGTCACACCAGATTTAAACATAACTCTGAAATCATCCTGAATTCCCATTATGAAACATACTTTCTTAGAAGAATATCATGTATACTATTATACAGCGTAAATGTCATACTTTTTTCTGACCTAAGATATTTTTCCTTACCAAATTGTATAAAATGTGTTTTATACTTTTAATGGTTGAAATGACTTTCAAAATATATCTTGTCAAATCAATTGTTTCCTCTGTAACTAATCTTTGATCACTATTTACATGAATTGGTACCTTTTACATTAATTTTTTAATGAGTCATATAATCCAAATGTTCTGACTGAAGATTTCTCAAGTGACATTTTTATTAGTTGTCCTTGTCTCCTTTTGAAACATTGTTAATGCGCATCGGTTTTATCCAATGCCTGTCTTTCGTCGATGGAACATTTTTTGAAAGTCATTCTATGATTTTTTTTTTTTTTTGCTTCTTGGCAAGTACCAGGAGTAAATTTTTTTTTGCAAATACAGGATCTGACGATGTTTGTTTATGAAAATAAGTAAACAAAGCTCTTTTTTGCGAGTGAAAGATTTTTTTTTTGACTTTTTTCCATCATATCTCCGTGTTACATGTGACTCGTGCTATGGCACCAACCTGTCCCTGCCCTACCCCCTTACTCCTAGCAGCGTAATGGCGTGATTAAAACTTACTAAGATCTGGTTAGATTTTAGAATATTTGTTCAGTTATACGACTTATCACTACCTTGCTGCTCTTTTTAAAAAATGCAAAATAATGATTTCTTTAAAAATCGCAAAAAAACATATACAAGTTTAATACTCTACATCAAGGATATGTTTGTGTGCTACAGAATGCACATCGGGATCGATTCTACAGTGGTGACAGGTCACGGTAAAGTGGTTGGCTAAGTATATGGAAAATACTTTTGACATTGTTTTTCCGACAAAATTTTTATAATATCGAAAAGGCTCTTTCTATATGTCAATCGTGAAATTCTTTAGTTATTTCTTAAAAAAAAATTAAACTTTCAGTTTTCCAAGTCCCTTTCAATTAAACGGGTACCAAATTACAATTTATTTTACATTGATTACATTCAAACAAATTTACTTACAATTTTTTTTTTAATAAATCACCCATGCAAATCCGATAAATGCAGCAACCTTACTCTTTGTAAACGTCTGCAATTGAGCAGTAGCTTAAGATACAGGTAATATATATGTTTGATATGGATGAATAGTTTTCTAGATCAATCACAAATACACAAAATAGGAGCCGTTTCATCGGTGAAAAACCTTATAGGTAGAAGTTAACGAATGGGAAATCTGTGTCCTTATATAAATATGACTTTTCATTGGAAAAGCTAGTTTCTCCAACTTATGACAAAAATGATATCCACGAAAACCCAAAAGTCTAACCTAGAATAAGTAAAGAAGAACTTATGTACTGTTGTATAATAATAATACTAATAACAATATTGTTATATCTAAATAACAATTTAACATAAAAACAAAATTTAGTTGTGTATAAGTAATTTATCTGCTGATACAAACTGTATGAGCAGAAATACGCTGAACCAACCTTCTAAGTGTTCACTTAACATTTTAAAGTTTTAAAGACCAAGTGCATACTATAAATAATTTCTTTGATTCAAGGTAAATGATGCATATTTTAATTCCATGTTGCGTAAATTTCGTGTGAGTATTTCGTCAGAATTTTAAACAAGGTGTTAAGGAAATGAGGTTACCTCAGAATAAAAATTCACACAGAATAATCTCTATGGAGTAAGACCACAACTTGCTCTAATTACAGGAAGAAATCCTCTACCGTTGATACCATGTACCCCTGAATAGGAGATTGACCCATCTAATAACACAAAAAACGTGCAGCAAAGTACAGATGTATTGTTTTTTGTTTTTAAAAGCTTCGTCACGGAACATTGGTTTTCATCGGCAATATTTGATGTACTTTCTACAATTGTTACGAAGACTCTTTTGTTGTCATAATTTGAAAATATCACAAGATTCTATAAAGTAGTTTTTAAATAAATACATTCATTAAAGTGAACACTTAGAAGTTTTGTTAAGTGTATTGCAAGTTTATTTTAATGCAGAGATACGATTCAATTATTACAGAATGCAAAATACACTACTTAGAAAATTTATCTATTTTCTTGTAAGTTTGTATTGATTTTAAATAACATATACTTGTCAACTGAATAAAGGAAAAGAATATGTATATATGCATACAATGACCCGAATAAGGGTTTTCTTGATAAAAATTTCTACCATCAATAAAATATGGTTTTTTTTTTAACTTAGAAAATTAAGGATGAATTTAATTTTTGGTTTCCCTATTGTTTCCATAGTAACATTATAAAAGCATAGATATATTACAAAAGCTTTTCTGTATATACACGGCAGGTTGAGTCTGGTATAGCTTGTCATTTTTTATAATCTTGTTTGGATGCTTTAGTTGTCTTTTCAATTCCTTAGATTAAATGGTTTCCATGATAGGATAGCAAAACGTTTTTACAAAGTATTTTTTTTAAAATATCAATGTCAAATACAACCTTTTTCTTGAATGATTTTAAAATCCAACGATCATATACATGCATGCACACTTCCTTCTAGAGGCTTGTATTTAAAGTTCAAATTTCAGTTTGTCCGCATACCTTGTTGAGCTCTAACTTTGATATCAATTCTACAAAGTTGCCCTCATACTTACAGAAAATATAGCTATTACACAATATAAATCTATAGTATTACGTTTTTTGTATCATCTTTCCTAAATATTTTTTTAAAATCTTTACAATATTTATACTTACAAGTGTATTATACAGACAGTTTTCTTATTTTGACTTTGCAGTCAGTATATTAAAATTTTTAATTTAATTTTTCTTGCTCTGTCTCGCCTACTTAAATATCATCGTAAGATATTGTCTGGTATTGTAACGTGCAAGGGAGGTCACTGCCTGTGAACCCCCGCAGGCTCGTACCCGTGATAAAAACGGATAGCCTTGAGATGCTGCAAATATGTACAATGCGCAGTCTTAATCACTTGGTACTGCGTTATATAAGGTCTTTACTGGTAGCGAACAAGTGACACTGGCAGGGAAGTCCACACACCAGCGCACTTCCACAAGAGACAAGCAGGGATGACCGCACACTTGCCCTTGCGCAGTGACAAGCAGGGATGACCACACACTTGACACTAATACGGTTCTAGTCTAGAGACACTGGCAGGGATGTCCGCACACCAATGCTCTACCACAAGATGCAGGCAGGGATGTCCGCACACCTGATCTTGCGCAGCAACAAGCAGGGATGTCCGCACACTTGCTACTTTAAGATGCCAATCACAGAGCAGGGATGACCACACACTCTGTCAAGTAATAAGCAGGGATGACCACACACTTACTACTTAAAACAGTACAATATAAGCAGGGAAGTCCGCACACTTATATGTACACACACAGGTTTGTCAAGTTTTACCTCTAGAACCGACCTCGCAATCCTCGCCAGTAAAAATCCTATATATCCTAACACCATCTAAAATACTTAGTGATTATTTATTTACAAAGTAATTAAAACACGAATCAAGCTTCCAATCAACCAATCTTTAGTAATCCAACTAGTGTAATATACAATGATTATTATTGGTAACTTTAATTCAAATTCAACACTAATTAAGTATTTATTTAAGCACATATATAATCAGTTATTAAAATGACAAGGGCGATAACTTTCGCTATAATGAAAATATAGAAAACGGCTTTCCGTTTCATCACCCCCACCCCAGCTTTATGCGTCCTCGCATAAAAAAAACACAACTGCATTTTAAAAAATCGAACAAATGCTATTTACAAAAACAAATATCTACACTGTATTCCCCATTCTGCAAAATAAAATATGTAAAAATATTCTACTCAACAGAATAGTAATTACAGTATCACATATACCATTGCGCAAAACAAAATGTTATATTTTGTTTAACCCAATGGTAAACAGAACCAATCAGGTTCACTTGCTGGCCCAGGTGCCTTTCATTTCTTTGAATTCCCTCTGCAAAGTCTCAAACTTTGCACTTGATTCCTCAAGTATCGAGGCAGTTCTTCCTTCCGCGGATTCAACGGTAGTTGGGCGCGCATAGTTCTTTTTCTCAGCTCTGTTATAAGCTTCTAATTCGACAGCCAATTGTATAGCTTCATTAAGATGTTTAGGACGCGCCTGCTTTATGCGGATGCGCATTTCCGAGTCGACCAATGCGTCCACAAATTGGTCTTTAGACAGCGTTTCCCGAATCTCAGCTGACGCAGTGGGATAGGCTAAGTTGGCAAGTCTGCGAATAGCCTGTCCTAATTCTGGAAGAGATTCTCCAGCTCTTTGGCGCCGCTCACGCATCTGCACCCTGTATAGCTCCGTTTGACTCGGTGGTGCAAATCTGTCTTCAAGGGCTTTAACAAGTGTTTGATAATCGGGCTTTGTCCCCTTTGGCATGTTACCTAACACTCCTTGCGCACTTCCCCGAAGAGAAACTGCTAGATACAATCCCTTCTGATGATATCTCCATCCGCTTATTTCCGCACATGCCTCGAAATGTGCATGATAATCCAACCAGGGACCACTGCCATCATATGTTGCTGGCTTTATCATTTGTCTTGGTAATGGAAACTCTGCTAGCGCGTCGTCTCCGCTATGAGGGCTTGCAAATCTAACTCTGGATCTCTTTCCTGTTATCTCAGGAAGAAGGGAATCGTCTTGATCGTCCCTGTATAGTTCTTTAGTACGAAGTCTACTCCAATGTTTGTCGTTTTGCGCCGCTTCTCTATCGAATCTTGTAGGAGACTCTAGATGACTGTGATCGCGCGGGCTTCCTACGGCTTCTCTAAACATGTCCCTGAGAGATTGTCCTGTAGACTTTTCTTCAAGGATAGGTGCGTGCTGGGTTAGCGCACCATCATGCTCATGCGTTGGTGACTTTTCTTCTGTCTGTCGCAGTTCTCCGGAGATACGAGATTTGCCAACACCTGAGTCTCTTACTTTGTCTTTCAGACGCGGGGTCACTGGAGTCGATGACTTAAAACTTCTATTCCTGATACTTTCCTCCTTCAGCTCCAGGAGCTTCTCTTCTATCAGAGATAATTCTTAATCTACGTCTTCCATCGCGCAGCTATCTCAAGGTATCCCACCGCTGCCACCAAATTTTATGTAACGTGCAAGGGAGGTCACTGCCTGTGAACCCCCGCAGGCTCGTACCCGTGATAAAAACGGATAGCCTTGAGATGCTGCAAATATGTACAATGCGCAGTCTTAATCACTTGGTACTGCGTTATATAAGGTCTTTACTGGTAGCGAACAAGTGACACTGGCAGGGAAGTCCACACACCAGCGCACTTCCACAAGAGACAAGCAGGGATGACCACACACTTGTCCTTGCGCAGTGACAAGCAGGGATGACCACACACTTGACACTAATACGGTTCTATACCAGAGACACTGGCAGGGATGTCCGCACACCAATGCTCTACCACAAGATGCAGGCAGGGATGTCCGCACACCTGATCTTGCGCAGCAACAAGCAGGGATGTCCGCACACTTGCTACTTTAAGATGCCAATCACAGAGCAGGGATGACCACACACTCTGTCAAGTAATAAGCAGGGATGACCACACACTTACTACTTAAAACAGTACAATATAAGCAGGGAAGTCCGCACACTTATATGTACACACACAGGTTTGTCAAGTTTTACCTCTAGAACCGACCTCGCAATCCTCGCCAGTAAAAATCCTATATATCCTAACACCATCTAAAATACTTAGTGATTATTTATTTACAAAGTAATTAAAACACGAATCAAGCTTCCAATCAACCAATCTTTAGTAATCCAACTAGTGTAATATACAATGATTATTATTGGTAACTTTAATTCAAATTCAACACTAATTAAGTATTTATTTAAGCACATATATAATCAGTTATTAAAATGACAAGGGCGATAACTTTCGCTATAATGAAAATATAGAAAACGGCTTTCCGTTTCAGTATAAAAATTCTATCACGCTCTTTAAATTTGATACATTTTTGTTCCCGTGTTATAATGTAATAAAAATTTGATCCACCATCATTTGTCTAAAAACGAGGACATTGTACAATATAAAGTAGTATGCACTCCACAAAGAACCAGCGGGCATGCTATGGAAAGGTTCTTAGGAATAGACCCCTTAAATAATATATGCAGACATGCGCACAACTACTTCCGAGTGGATACGAGCGTGAAGCGAACCGCGTCGAAAATGTATAAAAACATTTTTCAGATTTTAACTATAATTTTGTGTTGAATAAATGAACTGTTATATTTTTTTCAAAAAATTATTTTCTTGATATTTCTAAAATTAACTCGAACTTCCTGTTTATCGTTGCCAAGTTTACATTAGTTACCATGCGCGTCTAAAAGTATGGCGACGCGGGAGCATTTAAAGAAAACAAATATAGGCATTTTGAAAACAATAGCTTTAGATCTGGGTATTGATTGTAAGAAGAAGAAAAAAGATGATCTGATTTGCGATATTCTTGCAAGCAGCACAAGTACAGATGCCCTGTGTCCCACTGTTGAGGTATTTTCTTCCTCTGATCCTACACTTACGCAGTTCAAAGAAAACTTGCCACCATTCAACAAAGTTTCTTACCAGCTGATAGGTCCATCAAGTCATGTGAAACCACCTGCCCTTTCTTTTTCCTCTTTGTATGAGTTTATGATCTCAAGGACAAGGCAGGGAGGTCAGAGTGTTCAAAACTTTAAAGGACTGGACAAGTCTCTGAAACATTTTGATGCAGGGGACATCCAAGAATTAAGTATTGCCAACGTAAGTAATACCGATTCTTTATATTTATCAAGTGATTTTGTCCTTTTTATTTCATAGTATATTATATATATGTGTGTATTATCTTCAGCTACAACCAATACAGTATTAATAATTATGCCATTGTATTTAGATTGTTACTTTGTGTTTTACCTGTAGATTGATGACACAACAGTCTATGTCAAGGCCTTTTGCTTGGCATCTATGAAAAAGCAGAGGTATCAGGTTTATCTTTGTATGACAAACATTGGCAGCACACACAAAGTGGACTTTGCATATTGCCAGTGCCCCATTGGGTAAGTATTTCAAGTGTTACACTTAGGCTAGGAGAATGGTCAAAAGATCGGTGTTTGACAAAATACTACATTAATGATAGTTTTCATCAAGACCCCTCCCCTCCTCCTCAAAACTAAATTGTTGATTGAAATTTAATTATTCATTAATACTGATGTATTATAACACTGTTAATAGCTTTTATTTCCCTTTTTATTCATAAAAAAACATTTCAAATACCAGTTAATAAGGTCTCCTGTACCACATTAAATCTCTGGAGTATTAAATTTTGTTGCACAAGAAATTTTGGGGCTCTTGATTCCCCCACCACCTAAATTATTTGAATTTAGTTCTTTAATCTGACACTGATCTTTTGATTTCTCCATTTTAGCAACTCTAATGAATTGTAAAACTTCTATACACTTAAGAATAATTAAATTTAATTTTTTTTTTCATCATCATTTTACTGTAGGTTAGCTCAAGCCTGCAGCCATATTGGTGGGTTGCTTTTTGCAATATGCAATGGCATCTTTACGTCATCCCAGAGCTGTACCTCAACTCTATGCACGTGGAAGATGCCAAGGTCGGTTAACCAGAAACCAACCCCAATTAGCAATCTGAATCTATCAAAGCCTCGTGCCCAAATAGAAAAGACAAGTGAGGACAATGTTGCAGCAACCGTTTCTCTACCACATGGCTCTGCAATGGCGAAATTTGACCCTCGACATTCAGAGGATAAGGCAAATGACATAGACTGGTCATTGCAGCAGCTTTCAGAATTAAAAGTCATTTTCCCTGAAACAGGTATCCATGGAAAAATTGAAACATAATGTTTCCTATTTTAAAAACAGCTTGCTCATGTTCAAAGCCTTTTAAGTCAAATAATATTGCAAGTTTATATTTATTGATATGATGAACAGGCATAATTGTATGAGACATTAAATCATTAAAGTGATAGTGATATTTACAAGTTTTAAAAAAATCTAAATTTTGGTCTTGGTAAAAAAAAACCCACAATAATCATAAAAAAGTGTTTGAAATATATAGGTATGGCACATTTATGGAACATTCCTGACTCTGGAGCACCAACTGCAGTGGACAATGAAATGGAGGTGGAAACATCTGTCCATCCACTCCACCTGAAAATGGAAAAAATGATATTCTCTCAAAGCAATGGTGAGTCATGAAATATACTCATTTATAAATAGTACAATGATTACCATACAGATGATAGTAAAAAAAAAGTTACATTCAGTGCAATCATCAATTGTAAGTTATATTAATAAGGGCATTTTTGTGCAATTTTGCAGTCCCACCACCTATGATTGACCAAAACTTAGTAGACTACATTGAAGAACACACAAGAGCACAAAGACTTAGTGATCTATGGAAAAAACTTCATCTTGGACGGATCACAAGTTCGATCTTTGGTGATGTTCTTCAATCGGGAGACAAACCTACATCCCTAATCCAACAGATTTTGTATGGATCAAATCTAAACAAGTAATTTAATTTGTTTTTTAACTTTCTAAATGCATGTAGCACATTGCATCACAAAACTAACTCAACTTTTTTTTTTAGATAAAACAATTAAATACTTTTTTTAATGCTGATTAATCAACAGAAGTTAGAAACCAGTTTCTACAATTTCAGATACTCTAGGTTACCTCTCGCAGTGCAGTGGGGAATTGACCATGAGATGGACGCAAAGGAAGACTACCTACAGATCAAAAGAGCTATTCAAATGGAAACTGACGTACAGACATCTGGTCTTACTTTATGCTCGACACATTCTTTTCTAGGGGCTACCAGTGATGGGAGAGTGGTTGATAATGAAAGCACTGGACTGCTAGAAATTAAATGTCCCTTCTCCATCTCAGGACAAAATGTAACACTGTTGGGAATATCTGATATTATGTCAATGAATTCAAAACAGTTTTGTCTTGAACTCAGTGAATTGGGCCCAACATTAAAGAAATCACACAAATACTATGCACAGGTTCAGGGCGAGATGGCCATCATTGGGCCTTCCTTGGGTGGACTTTGTGGTATGGACGGCAGCCAAGTCAGACAACATTTTCATCGAGAGAATTTACTTTGATGAACAATACGTAAAAGACATGCTACCCATATTAGTTGAATTTTACATGAGGCATATTTTTCCACTCTTGTAAAATTATTGAAATATATGTGTATTCAATTTGAAATTACTAAACTTTAATGTAAATTGTAAAATATATTTGTTTAGTAAAATATTGTTTTTCAGTACTTACTCAAGACTCTTCTGTAGTTGGTTTCTTTCCATCAACCATTGGGAAATCCAAATTTGTTAACCAACAACAAACTTGAAAAATTTTGCTTATAAGAGGCACAATACTAAGGGGGATCACTCCTTCCAAAATGTGGAAATTCTTTACCCGTCCAATACTCCTTTCCACATGAATACGGAGCTGTGCAATTTCTTGCTTCCTGTAGACATCATCAGTAGAAAATTGATTCATATTACCTAAAATAAAAAGAAAGATTTTCTGACATGCAGGACTGGAGATGTATTAGTTGAATTACATATTTTTTTGACTTAATTTCCTAAAAATGCAAGGTTCTAAATTGTATTGTCAGACTTTGTAATGAAGTGAAGAAAAAAAAACTGTTTTGATCATTTTGGAAATAATCTGTCCTTCACTGATATGACGCCCCCTCTTCCCGATAAAAATTGTCATCTTCTTATTCTAACGTAATAATACCGCTACAACTTCAGTAAAGAAAATATACATCATAGAAAAAAAGTTTCACAATCATGGCTACTTGAAGATTTGCTAGCACTACAATAGATATTGCATGGGGTACATATGACCTACTGAATGTTACTGAATAAAATAAAAATACTATTTTAGCACTTTCAAATTTGCCACCAGCCTCAGTCAATATGTGATAAATTTAATAATATATGCATGTTTATACATACTTTTAATTTCAAACTAATTGCATCATACCTCTGAATGGTGGGATGTTTAGAAAACACTGCTGTTTTTCCAACAAATCGGCAATTGTAAATCCCTTGTCAGCCATTACACTGTCACCTGGCTCAAGCAAACTGATCAGCCCACAATTCTCTGTTAGTTGACGATCTGATGTGATGACACCGGAGGGGCTAATGCCAACCAAACAAAAATTTGACAGTGGTATGGTGTTTATAACTAGAGAATGTCAAACTTTGATTTAAAAGGCTACTTGAACTTTGAATAAACAGTTCAGTGCAATCAATAATAACTCTAGTTGATGGGTACTTTACTTTAAATGATTCTGGCATGGTCCTGTTGATGATATGTCTTTGCTTGGGAAGGGATTTAGAAACTTTAGTTCAGCATGTAGTAAACTAATCCAAGTAGTAAAGATCATGGAAAATGAGGCACAACTGATTTGGAATCTTTCTGCAATATCTTGGATGTAAAGACCTACTTTCAATCTCATTAAAACTGCAAAAAACTGATCAATGGGGCTGA
>PRKT01000652.1:251679-290777 GCA_003671525.1 Saccostrea glomerata
CCCTTATAATACTAAACAATAGATGAACAAATCAAATGCAATATTTCACGGGAATCAGACTGAGTGAAAAATCTTAGGGAAACTTTAATTTTAATTTTGTAAGTTTTCTTTTCAACCAAAGTGTTACTTAACAATCAATCAGTACTTGGGCAGGGTGGAACACCCCCCCCAAAAAAAAAGAGGAAGAAGAAACGGTTTTGTATTCAAGTCGTCCGCTTTGTACCGTCGAAGGGGAGGGAGGGGGCTCTGAACTTGACATAGTGATTTTAAGTAAGTGTAAAAGATATATTTAAAGACCAGTTTTTCTGAACTAAGGTGTTTTATGTCTGAATTACTATTGCCAATTTACACTAAAAGATACTTAAATATTGATAAATTGCGGCTTTATCCTCTAAACGATATTGTACGTTTACGTTCTTTTTTCCTGCTAGTCCTTGAATTTTTTGTGGGTTCGTGGCTGCAACCCCCATCCCCAATATTTCTTCCTAGGACTTTCAATTCATAGCTCTAATAATGCCTGAAAAAAGAGGATTTGCTTTCCTTGAAAAATTAACCCAAAAGCTACATGTAATCAGTATGAGTATTAATTTAAAAAAAGAAATAAAATTAATGTGTCTTTATTTATTTCATAAAACGTTTTTTATCGTTTCTGATATTTAGTGAAAACTTTACTTTCACTTCTCACCTGCTGTAGACCATATTTTCCTGATTGTAGTTTGAATAGACTGATATATCAATGTATACAAACTTGGTTTAAGGAAAAGCCATGGTTTTAATTGAGGATGAAGATGTAGAATTTTACGTGTTATATGTACGTGCTTATTTCGTGTTGTCCATTTTACTGAGCAATGCCAAACTATAGCAATACGTCAATAGCGAATATCACTTTGAATATATTCAGTATTTGTACAAAACTTCAAAATAAATGGTTTTTTAAAAGTTCTGTAGCTCTTATTTAGTATTTTTTAATGTATTCTTTTCTTTTGCTGATACATGCGTAGTATGATACCTCTTTGTGAAAAATGTGTAATATTCCAACAAAATCTATAACCATATAATTTACAAGGGGCAAAAGAGTTAAAACTAAGGAAATTCGGATTTTTGTGGAAATGTTCTTTTTAAGGTATGAACACACTTCTGCCCCACAATTTTTTTTTCATGAATAGAAACCTTAAGATGTTAGTTTTAAACTGAACCCTAAATAAATTTGGGGGTAGGCCTGTGCTCTATGTAAAATTTGACTATTTAGCCCCCAAAATGTGATAAATCAACCAAATTCCTGATTTTCTATGATTTGGGGGCTATGGTTCTCAGGTATACAAGTATGGAACTCCAAGATTTTTTCCACTTTGATAAACTACAATACCTAGACTACCTTTTAAGCAAAAAAGTTTTGGCCAAAACTTCAGTTTAATTTTGACCATTTTACATGGCATATTTTGACCCTTCATGGGCCAAGCTCTTTCTTAACGTAAAAAATGGCTTAAAACTTCACCAAAAAAATGATTTTTTTAAGGAATGTTTTTTATTTTTGTGTGAGTTATTGGTGTGTGAATCACATAGACTTGTCACGTAGGCATATTTCATGAAGCGCGCTAGCGCTTCATGAAAAATATGCCTATGTGCAAGTCTATGTGATTCTCACACCAATAATTCACACTAAACTGAAAAAACATTCCTTATATTTACATTTGACATTTGTTGTTGGAGGCAACAAAAACAAACACAATATTTGAATTTCTAACTGCCCAATATCGTTGCATATTTTCTAACGTCGCTGCAGCCCCATTGTGACGTCACGTTAACGCACGTTTCTACGTGTATATTTCTACGCGTGAGTATACATGAAAATGGTTTTCAAATCAATTTCACAGTTGGCTTACTAGAAAAACACAGTGAATGTAAATATTATTGTATAAAGTCCCTCTCGAGAATTTTTCATCCATATGGAGATGAAAAGGGATTATTGTGGAGAGCTGCAAATATTGTCCAATACTCGGCACTCGAACCATTTAGGAGGGAGAGATCTTCTCCGTACTAGCACGTACATGGACACGGAACCTTGGCTTATTTGATCTCATCTGAGGGACCGTCCTCCACGTTCCACATGGAAAATATAACCCGCGACATAAGGATCAACTCCCTACTTTACGACTTTAAAACAGAGTCTCTAACCACTGCTCCACGCAGGCGGCCTCAACAGAAGAAATTATATAGAAAATTACTTGGCAAAAAACAAGATATTTGATTTTGGACACAAGAAATTTGTAGACTGTAATACCATCATTGTAGTTAATAGATCTGGACATGATCCCGACAATCAATAACTACTTACTCTTGTGACAACAGAAATGTAAGGTAGGACCGTCTGATCATTTCCCTTAAACTTAAGACATCTTGATCTTTCTAATACATTTCTCATGCTCAGTTCAATGTTTTGATAAATCCTCTCGTCAGTGTGTTGAAAAGCTTCCTGTACAGACCTTTAAATTCTGAGACTCTGCTGGAATGTATATTAACAAGTACATGTATGTATTGGTAGATGTATTGATTAAGATTTTGATGGAATTTATATAAAACATTACATTTTGATAATTATAACGCTTGCATGATTTTTTTTTTAGATAGATCTACAAAAGTTTTTCTAATAAAAATTTATCCTTCTCTACGTTATGAAATGGAAGTTCTCCAAAATATATTACAAGCCCTTCTGCGTCAAATTCTTTAATGATATTTTTCTGCAATCGAATTGTTGATAATTATAGATTTTGATAAAAATACCAGAAATGGTACATGTATTGATTAAGATTTTTACGGAATTCATATCAAAACATTACTGTAACAATTTGATAATTATTATTGCTTGAATAATAATTTTTTTTTTACAGATTTACAAAACTGTTTTACCTACTATATTAAAGTTCAGGTTTATATCCAATATAATGAAATGGAATTTCTCCATACTATATTACATTAAACCCTCCTTTGTCGAATTCTAGTGGAAATGTTCTACTTTCGAATTCTTGACGAGGAAATTGGCTCTACCCATTATCAGCACTTCACCAGATCGTGAACTGTAGATTTTAGACCACACCCATTTTAAAGCAGGGGAAATAGAGCCCTTACAGACTTATAGAAACCTACTTTAAGTTAGCTGTAGTACTCTCACTTATAGATTTTGTATATGCGCGGTACGTCTTTAAGGAGTTTGAATATGTATGGTACATACTGAAGGAGTTAGATGGGATACATATACTGCATTCTCTCACACATCAAATTTGATTAAATGACTTTTGCATTGCTTTATTTAATGATAACTTTGATACCATTATGTTAAAAATATATCATATTAATTTTCATGGAATTTTAATTTTTTTCATTAAATAAAAAATTAAAAGACTTCAATGCAATATGTAAAGCTTACTGTATGTCATTTTTTTTTGAAATTTTATTTTGGTAAATACTGTTCTACTCTATTGACTTTCAAACTATGCTATGAAACAATATGAGAGTATTTTATACACAATCGATATTTAAGGTAAGAAATATTAGGTCCTTATATGGATTTGTTACCTTAATAACTAGAAATCCTTTAACTTTAAGTGTATATTTATTTTTGACAGCTGCATGTATGAGTATTGAGATAATTACTAGATGTACCTTTATTTTTGACAGCTGCATGTATGAGTATTGAGATAAGTAGTAGATGTACCTTTTTGTTTGACAACTGCCTGTATGAGTATTGAGATAATAACTAGATATACCTTTATTTTTGACAGCTGCCTGTATGAGTATTGAGATAATTACTAGATGTACCTTTATTTTTGACAGCGGCCTGTATGAGTATTGTGTCCGCCTCTATCCAGTTGTGTAAGACGGTCCGTGAACTGTCCTATGACCTTATGACCTCTCACCACAAGGACAAACTTAGAATGTGTATGGACAATGTTGACCGTTCCTCCGTCCAGATCAGAGAGATTCTACAGAGGTACCACGGGGGTGACCACGCCAACAGTGGACATCCACCAACATTTACAAACTCTGGTGACGTAAGTGACAGGGGAAATAACTGTGATAATTCTCTGTCTGCCAAGGGAAGTAACTCCCCACCCCGCCATCTTGCAAACTTATTTCGACAGGAATTTTCTGAGCCGGGGAAATCTCCCGAAAGTCCTCCACATGAGAAGTTTGCTCATTTGCTACGGGAACAGTCGCCATTGGCGAGTGGGGGTGATGATGATGTACGGTCAGGGGGACATAACTCTAGACCTGTAGAGGGGAAATCTTATAAAGGGTCACGTGACGAAGTGGAGGACACAGAGGAAAGAAATATCCCGGGAAGTCCCTCCTCCGAAACCTCAGGACATTCAGCGGCATCTAGATAATCAAAGTACTGAAAGGATCCAAAGCTATTTCTTAAAGTTCTTAGAAGACTGGATGTATTGTGTAGTAAAAAAAAATAGTAATGAAATGAACATTCTGATATTACTCATGTTGATGTAAGACAAATTAAAGAAAAGTACATTGATTTATGTAAAATGTAAGCTCATTGATTTCACAGATTATTGGTAATGAAAAGCAGTTGAAAGGAATTGAAAGCTCTTATTACAAAAACATTGATTCTCTGTAGCACTAGTGTAGATTAATGCCCTGTTTACACAACGAGTTTAATTCGCAGTAAATTAATGCGAAGTAAACTAATACAAATCAAAATAATGCGAATCAAATTGTGTTCACACGACAGCTAATGAGAAGTAAACTAATGCAAATTAAAATTCTACTTCTACTGTCAGGCGTCAGTAAGGCTATTATGACATCATTTGCAAATCACGTCACCCTATGCATTAGAAGATGCATTTGACATAAAATGTACACACATTTTAGTGATTAACACAATTGTCTTTAGTTTCACTCAACAATAGCATAAATACTTCAAGCTGACCACAGACATGTGGCATTTGACCTTATTTTGCCATTACACATGCCTCAAAATTTAATTCTAATTAGCTTCGCTTAGCGTTCACATGGAGCTAATGTGAAGTTATGTCTGTAATATAGGTGTTTTTTTTTAAATTAAAAAAGAATGATGATGATGAAGAAGTGCAGAATGACAGTAACTATAGTGAGATTTCCTATAAATTCATTTGTAAGAATCTGATCCCCCCATTGTGGCCCCTTTTTCACCCCAAGGGTCATCATTTGAACAACCCAAAACCCTAACCTACCCTACCCTAACCCAAAAGTCCCCTTAACAAAATATTGACCTTCTGGCAACATCTTCTGGCTTTATTGCCACAATATTGCAGCAACATTCTTGCAATACATTGCAGCAATATTGCGGCTATATCGTTTTTCGTATGTTAATTAGTTTTGCGGCAATATTGCCAGAAAGGGGTTGCGGCAATATTGCTGCAAAGCATGACCAAAATATTGATCTTCTGGCAACATCTTCCGGCATTATTGCCGCAATATTGCGGCAGTATCGTTTTTCATATGTTAATTAGTTTTGCGGCAATATTGCCAGAAAAGTGTTGCGGCAATGTAGCTGCAAATCAATTGCAGTGCATGTATTATTTCAGGCTGTGCTACAGTAATATTTGGGCAACACTACAGTACTACAGAATTAAGTTGGTAATTAATAGAAATAATGATCTATCAATCTAACAATTAACAAACTGTGCTGAGGAATATAACAAACAATTGCAAGCCACAGGGTCAATAAGAAATAGCTATTTCTGCTATTCTTTGAACAGATAGAAAATTATGTTGATCATCATAATGAAAATCAAGATATGTTTGTGAAACACTATGCGCCTGGTGCCAATAAAGTTTGAAAAAGCTATTTATAGCAAATGGGCACAGTCAAGGTCACAAGGTCATTGATCTTGGTGTCATTTTAAAGAACTTAATTAGTGGAGTATGCATACTAAATATGAAATCTCTCTCTTAAAGTTTAAAATTTATGGCTGAGGATCAAAATGGCTATTTTTGGCATATGGGTCACAGTAAAGGTCAAATTGTCATTGACCTTGGTGTTACTTGAAAGAGTTTAATTAGTGAAGGGTGCATACCAAATACGAGTTCTCTATCTTTTATGGCTCAAAAGTTATGTCGAAGTTTCAAAAAAATCTTACTTGAAGCATATGGTTACAGTCAAGGTCACAAGGTCATTGACCATGGTGTTATTTGAAAGAGCTTAATTAATGAAGGGTGCATACTTAATACAAGTTCTCTATCTTTTATGGCTCAGAAGTTATGTCCAAGGTTTAAAAAATCTATTTTAAGGATATGGGTCACAGCCAAGGTCTCAAGGTCTTTGACCTTCAGGTGTCTTTTGAAAAAGCTTAATTAGTGACTTATGCATACTAAATATAAAGTCTCTATCTTTCATTAATTTTAAGTTATGATGAATATTCGAAAAAGCTATTTCTAGCATACAGATCACAGTCAAGGTCACAAGGTCATTGACCTTGATGTCATTTGAAAGAACTTAATTAGTGGAGTAGAAATACAAAATATGAAATCTTTATCTCTCATTGGTTCAAAAGTAATGGTGAAGGTTAAAGTTTACAAACAAACAGACAGGACAAAAACAATATGTGCCCCCGATCTATCGAGGCGGGCGCATAAAAATGTTTATAGAAACAATATTAACATGCCACTGTGAAAATGTCCAGCAACTCTGCATTAATTTTCAAATAACATGCTTTAATTCATCTTTTCCTGCTACTCTAGGATATATAGAAATACGAGGGTTGTCCCAAAAACTCGTAGACAATATTTATAATTTTTTAATCATGCAACCAATACTTACCAAATTTTGTAAAAAAACATAATATAGTCAATGTTCTTTAAAATTGTGAATTTTCAAATACATATCTTTCATATTATTAATATTAAGACAATTTATATGAAGGCCGATTAGGCCTGTCGGCGCACGGATAAAATTCGGAATAATTTACGCATATAACTATTACATTTGCTTTTATTTCTTAAGTAATTTGTAATACATTGAACTCAAATTTAAATCACTGAAACCAGATTAAAAATCTTAATATTATGTCAAAATTTCATATAAATATCATTAGAAACAGACGATTGGTGTCATGATTTTCTTAGTATCGTTGAAATTGAGTTTGAAGAAAAAGACGTCGTCAAACGCGTAGTCGGCGCACGGAGATGTAATAAATTGTGCTGAATATGATTAATATACATCGGAGACGGGGAAAAAAGAGTACAGAAGTGACATTACATACCAGATTTTAATAGGCAAGTTATTTTTGAGTTGCACAATATTCAATGAGAGTTTTTCTTCTGTAGAGAAAATAGTTAATTACGGCATGTAAGGAGTAGAGTACTGTTTGAAAAACGCAGACAATTTGGAAAAATCTGGACCGCGAACGACGTCAAACAATTTGTTTTCTATGCTGCCTACAATGTAAGGCAATCTTTCGACTAAATTTCGACTGAAATTTGAATCTGCTTTAAAAAAAAAAACGTAAAAGAACAAACGAAAAGTAGTGAATTTAAAATATGTCTGTAAATCAAGAGTGGTCTTTCACTTTAAAAAAATATTAAATGTAAATACCCGCTAGTGAAGCAGACAAAGAGATCATGACGTTATAAGAGACGTAATTAACACTTGCTTTCGTGCGCCGGTGTACACTAATATTCTTTCTTTATTTTTTCATAATTTTCTTATAAGATGTGATATCATCATGAAACTTGAAGTGCATGATCATAAAATGTTACTATTTGCTATGACAAGGAAAGAAATTTAATAAAGCAAAGGGAAACAAAACTGTTTTACCTGTCTACGACTTTTTGGGACAACCCTCGTACAAGTCTAGTATGCATGCACCACAAGCACTAGTTGAAACACATATACTTTTTCCAATTTTATCTCCATTGAATCATTCATCTCAAAAAGAATACTGGTTTTGACTCACCAAGTCTGATGATATGGAAACAGAGTACACATTCCTATAATTCTGCTTAAATTCTTTTTTCTAGTCATTCCACGCTATGCAGTCTTACTTCTCATCTTGACTAATCCCACTGTACACAACTGACAACTCTAATTAACTTGATACAAGTCAGTAATGAAGCAAAACATGCTTGCCTTTGAATTCCCTCCACTTTATTTAAAAAGAGGAAGTAAATGACTGAGCATGCTCAACAAATGGCTCATGGGTAATCTTAGATGTTCCCAGAAAGTTTTTTTCTGGCAGTATTGCCAGAATGTCAACGGAAGTTGTTGCAGCTAGCGGTGATATTTCATTTTTTCTGGCAGTATTGCCAGAATGTCACCAGAAGTTTTTGCAGCTAGCGGTGATATTTCACTAACCCAAAAAGCTTGTTTCTGGGAACAAAAATGTGTTGCCGCAAAGTTGCCGCAATATTGCTGCAATAATTTTACTTTGGTAAGGTCATCATTCGAAACACTTAAATCTACATTTCTTTAGGATACTTTCATATCAACATGGCTGAAAATGGTTTTTTTTATCCTGCTTGATTTTTTTTTTCATTTTTCACCTTCATATTTTTATGAAAAAAAATTGACCCCATTTTGGCCTACCTTTCCCCTAGAGTCATGGTTTGTACAAGATCGTCAACGCCTAAAAACCGTTCCACATCAATATAACTTTACATGGCTATGCTGTTCTTAAGAAGAAGATCGTTGATTATTTTTCCCTATATACCAATGTAAAACATTGACCCCTGCATTACAGCTCGCCCTACCCCCATGGGTCATGATTTGAACAAACTTGATAATACACAACATGACTTACATGAGAATGCTTCGATATCCTATGAATAATCATTACTTTGCTGTTCTGAAAAGAAAATTTTTCAAGTGAAAGATTTCAATATATTTCTAAATTAAACTTTGATCCCCCATTGTGACCCCATGCTATACTAAGGTTCATAATTTGAAAAAAATGAATATAAACAACATGACGATGCTTCAGTATCAATATGATTAATCATGGATTTAATGTTGTTTGGAAAAAGATTTTCCTAAGTCTTTACCCTATTTCTATGTAAAACTTTGATAATCCTTGGTGGCCAGACACTTACCTAAGCAGTCATCATTTGAGAAACTTAAATTAATACTGTAACCAGTGTAAGTAATTTAATGTTTCAGTTTCAATGTTTTAATTATTTCTATTATGTGTGTTTACGTTTGTTTTGTCAAGTGTGAATGTCCACGTGTGAGTGTTTATGTTTGTTAGGTGTGACGTATTTGACCATTTCCGGTTTGACCAGTTTCTATTAATAACTTTGCACTAACTTTCCCTCGGCTAACCATTTTCATGCACACTCGGCGCTACACCTCTGACGGGAATAGTCATATCTATCTACAGTAGCTGATTTATATAGTGTGCCTGGTAAATATATTTATCACTTATCTATATCTTATTATATTTGTAATTTAAAAGTAAAGTCAGTAAGGATTTGTAAATGTTTATTAATTATAATGACTTTATTTCAGGTTTTTCTTATATTATTACCATCAATAAATATACTAGTCAACCTATCATTGACTTGATTGTGTCTTGATGTAATAATGAACCCAAGTATTACCAACATGGTCTACAATACTATGTTAATAATATCTCCTTTTAGTTTCAATTCTTTTGGCTCAGTGATTCTAGAGAAGAAGATTTTAAAATATAGTACCATTTTTTTTATTTTTAGATAATCTTAGCCGAAGACTCAAGTTTTCTGGTCACATTGTGGTCACATCCCTCTGTTTGTCCTTCTGTAAGTCTGTCTGTCCTTCTGTAAAGTTTTACATTTTCGACTTCTTCTCAAGAATTTCAACCAAAATTGCCACGTCGTTCATGGTATTTAATTACTAGTAAGTCTGCTTAAACGAAGGGGCACGCTCTTTTCAAGAAGTGATAATTAGTGATTAGTGAAAAAATAATGTCATCTTTTTAAAAATCTCAAGAACAACTTGACCAGAAAAGATGAATCGTGTGTGAAAAGATTCTCAAGTAGTATAGATTTATATCTGTTCCGGTCATGACCCAGGGGGGTAGGTTGGGGCTGCAACGGGCGATTTATGTTTGACATGGGAACACATAGAAGAATTCTTTATAAAACTCTTCTTTTCTAGAATTAACAACAAAACCATGATTGGTTATATTCATATAAAAGCATCCTTAGGTAATGTACATTGAAATTTGATTAAATCTTGACCCTAGGGGTAGACTTCGGCCACACAAACGATCAAATTTTTGCATTGAAATTTATTCCTGGCTAATTTTTTTCACTCATATAGATACTAAAATACACCGGTGAAAGCCGTCAAATTAGACCTTTACGCAGCACTCAGGTCCATAGAGCAGCGAGGGTACTTTATCGTGCCAACTCCTACCTTGACAAGGGACCTTGGTTTTAAAGTCGTATTCCAGAAGACCCTTAACTTGATTTTAAGATGTCATAATCGCATTTTTGAAGTGATGTGAATCAGATGTACATAGATTTTGTAAATGTACTTAAAAACCCAAGGATCTCTGAATTTAAAATTTGAAATCACAAAATTTTACAAAAGTGTCAAACATAAAAAAAATAGAGCTTGTCAACTTGCAATATACAACCATTTTCCACAATAAATCAAAATCCATTTCCATCGATTTCATATGCAGTAGCTTGCTATTTGTTCAAAGCAGCACAAGATCTTGTTTAAATATGCATTTCATATAAACAATTTGGAAAACATGACAAGCTTTTGGCAAAAAAATTAACGAAACAAGGATATCAACAGTCTTGTTTAAATCAACATTTCGCAAATTCTATGGTCGAAAATAAATATAAGGACAGATGATACAAACAATTTATTTTTCTTCGGAAGAGACTAAATATGATGACACATGTTTAGAAAAGTGGATACTTCTTAAAATTTTTTCTCCTAAGAACTGGAAAATGAAATAGACTTGAATAATTTTTACTGATATTTCAATAAAAAAATCAAATATAGACAAATTAAACTGAGTAAAGGTTTACAGGTGAAAACAAATTGCAGAATACGTTACCTTGTTTAATTAAAGTATTCAAATTAAGGAGAAGACTGTCTAGATAAGTTATAGAACTCGAGTCCTATCATTTTGATTTGTCAATAAACACGATAAATTATGTTCAAATCACTTTTAAATACAGTAATCATGCAGTCATAAGTACGACTATGATAAAAAGGAAGGCTTCGATAATCCTTGCAAAAATGACACTCTTTTTAAACTGTTCGACTAAAGCACATTTTCATTTCCATAATATATTTTTTTCATTATCGTATATTGATTAGAAATGATATATATATACATGTACGAGGGTTGTCCAAAAAGTTCGTGGACAGTGACGTTTTTGTTAAAATAAATGGTTCTATATAAATCTATTGTATATCAAACTATTTCTTATGAGAAACCAAGTCAGAATAGTATAATTTTTATTGAAGGAACTTAATATTTTTTTTAAAATTTGGGCCTAAATGGTCGAAGACGGTGCGCACGTCCGAGGTTAAAATGCCATAAACTCTGATATAAAGTGTTCGGATTAAAATGATTATTTTCCATATAAAACAAGTCAAAAGTTAATGAAAATTATATGTAACACAAATAAAGAAACTATCATCGTTGTCTGATATCTGAAGTATGGTTTATCATATAGACATTGAAAATACCGAATAAAAAGTGTAACATACGTATATGTGTCAAAACTCGACAGAAAAAGCGATGTCGGCCGTCCCAACTGGTCAGCCTCCAATCAAAATATATGCTTTAATACGGTTGAAACGATGTACGAGGCAAACCATTTGTCAAAACATCTCAACATTATTGAAATATATTTAGTTTATTGATTTGAGATTGGAACGTACAGTTTTTCAACTGTGTGTAAAAATTCAAAGACACTAAAAGAATTTAAAAACATATATAATTTGCTGAAAATGGAGATTTCTATTAATAATAATAATAATAATAATAATAATAATAATGCTTTATTTAAAGAAGGTAACCCGATTAGTACAAAGTACTATTCTTCCCCGGGGCCTTCTACATTTCAAACAATATACATAAAATGGTACAATCAAACATATATACAATGTACATGAAAATGATAAGCTCATTCTATAACTTCATAATCGAATGTAGTATACAAATTAATGAAAATATAAGACAATAAATAAGTCAATATACAAAGTTTAAAAGACATAGGTAATATCAATGAAAAGGACATCTATTATAATAAAATTACAGACGTTGGCTAATAATAACTTTTTCCAAATTCTTTCTAAAAACAGGTAAAGATGGCGATAATTTAACATGTAACGGTAGACTATTCCATAAATGTACACCAGAATATTGTAAAGAGTTTGTAAATAAGATTGTTCGATGCTTTGGTAATCGAAGATTATAATTAAATTCTGAACGCAATGAGTATGATTCAGAACTGTGAAAAATAAAAAGATTCTGGATATATTCTGGGCTCATACCATAAAAAGTTTTATACAATAAAATACATTTATGAAACGTAACTAACTCAAAAACATTTAACCATCCTAGTTTTTCAAACAAAGGCTTAGATGGTTGGTCAGGTGCTGCATCAAGAATAATTCTAGCAGCCCGTTTCTGAAGCTTATGAATTCTCTCAATGTTACATTTGGACGTATTACCCCAGACTGTGAGACAATAGTTTATTGTAGGCAAAATGTATGCATTATAGAAAAGTTTTCTTGTACTTAATGGAAGAAATTTCTTAATCTTACGGAGCGTAAATAATTTGTATCTCGGGGATTTACAAACTGCATCAACATGACAATTATACTGAAGAGATTGATCTATCTGAATACCTAGGAGTTTTTCAACTTCAACATTTTCCAAGTTTTTGCCAGAAATTTTTGCATCAAGTACTGGGTTATTTAATTTTGATCTTTTTTGTTGTGTACACATAAGCATGCATTTTGATTTGTCTGTGTTCAGTATCATTTGATTCTGTAAACACCAGTTTTCAATTTCACGTAAATCAGAATTTAAATTTGTTTCAATATTATGTACATTGCTGTTAGGTAAATGCAGAGTTGCATCGTCCGCAAACATATCAATATTAGAGTAATTTACACATAAAGGAAGATCATTTATATACAATAAAAATAGGAGTGGGCCTAAAATGGATCCCTGTGGCACCCCTGCTGTGATAGGTAAAATATCGGAAGAACATGCACCAATTTTTACACTTTGCTTCCTTTCGTTTAAATATGATTGGAACCACTTGATTGTTAGTGAATCAAAAGTATAATGTCGTAATTTCTCTATTAAGATATCATGACTGACTAAATCAAACGCCTTACTAAAATCTAGAAAAGCTATGCCAATTATATTTCCTTGGTCCATTTCATGCAACCAGTTATCGGTAAGTTTGGTTAGTGCTGTTTGGCAAGAGTGGAATTCCCTAAAACCAGACTGTGAGCTCATAATGAGGTCAAAAGCTCTCGTAAATTCACGTACTTGATTAGCAATATGCTTTTCAAAAATTTTCGACAAAGTTGGTAGGATAGATATTGGACGGTAATTACTGGGATCACTTTTATCGCCTTTCTTATATATGGGGGTGACTTTAGCATGTTTCAGCTGGGAAGGGAAGATGCCATTAGTAATGCTAGTATTAATGAGATGAGTTATGGGTTTAGAAATTACATTTGCAGAAAGTTTTAAGAGACGGGGACCAATGAAATCTACACCTGCTGATTTATTAATGTCAAGTGAGTGTAGCATAGTTAAGACATCGTCCTGGCTTATAGGAAGTAAGCTAAACACGTTTTCATCATTGAGTTTTGACTTCGTGAATTCTTTTAATTTTTGAGAATTAAAGCTATGATTTTGTGTTTTAGTTAATAAATTGTCAGAAATTCTTGTGAAATGCTCATTAAAAACATTTACGATTAGTTGTAAATCATCAATTTCTGATTCATTGTCTTTAATAAGAGTGGGAGAAATATTTTTTGACTTGGAAGCTAAATGATTAAGATAGCTCCACATTTCTCTAGGATTAGAGCTCTCCTCAATTGCTGATTTGTAGTACATACATTTTGCATTATTAATCAACAGAGTAACTTTATTTCTCCAATGACGAAAATTATCAAAGTCTTTATGTTGATGATAGTAATCTCGTAACTGTCTAGCTTCATTAATTTCTGGTGTGAACCATTTCGGACGAGACTCGGTTTTTACACGTTTAGTTTTTACCGTAGCATGTTTATTGAGAATGGTACTAAACATGCTGTAGAAGTTTTCTAATATATCATTAGGATTTTGCAAATTTGTAAGAACATTAAAATTGGCACTTTGTAAATCAGAGAGAAATTCTTCCTCATTAAAATTCTTAAAATCTCTGTATTGAATTTCAGTGTGTTTTCCCTTACGCTGCATGCTGTTAGATTTACGGGTTGCACAAACAGGGTAATGGTCAGAGATAGCTATGGGTGGTACTTGAATTTCGCAGATGTTATCAGGTTGGGTAGTGTAAAAATGATCAATAAGGGTACATGAGGTGTTAGTTATTCTAGTAGGTATGGTAATTAGTTGAGTAAGTCCAAATTCTTCAAGAGCAGATGTCCAAGATTGAGGGGGGTCTTTAAGCAAATCTACATTAAAATCACCTGTAAGTATGATTTCTTGGTCATCACAGCAGGGGGCACAATTCATCTCTCTTGCTAGGTCTTCCACCCAGCAGGAGGGGGCAGATGGTGGGCGGTATGCAGAACAATAAAGTATAGGTTTTGTGTTCTTTAAATTAATTTCTAACCATATTGTCTCAATGTTACTGATTTCTAAATCTTTTCGACGTTTATAGGATAATTCATTTGAGATATAAATTACTATTCCACCACCTGCCTTATTTTGTCTATCTTTTCTTTCAAGTACATAGCCATCCATACTCAAATCTGAATCACTAATATGGTCCTGTAAAAAAGTCTCACAAAGCCCCAGTACATCCATAGATCGTTCATTTTGTAGAATTAATTTCAGTTCGTCCAATTTTGGTATAAGATGACAAATATTAAAATTTCCAAAACGCAAACCCTTTTTTACAAGACCAAATCCAGTGTTCACTGGAGTACATTTATTAGCTGTGCTTATAGTTTTGTTTGAATTAGGATTTTCACATGCAGGACTTTTGTTAATCTTATTTTCAGACATAGGTATTTGCGCAGCTTTAAGGGAATTTCTTTTTTTTGGAGGTGCATATTTTACCTGAGGAATTTTAACATGTTTATCGATGGGGGAATTTTTTACAGCGCATATACATAATATTTTGTTACATTCTGAACATACAGTTTGGAGAGGTAAAAAATTATTTTGAAGATTTAAGGAAATACTCTCTGTATATTCGGCCTGACATTCATTGCCCCTATTCTAGTATGGACAAAACTTTTGTTTATGTCCAGGTTCCCCACAATACCAACAGTCTACTTTGCTACCATGTCTACAGTTCCGGGATGAATGTCCCTGTTCTCCACAGTAGTAACAGGATGTAGACTTCATGGACACGGGCGGAGGTTGCATCTGATTCTGCTTTAGAATTGATACATGTTCATTGTAAAGTTTCAGCAAAGAGGCGGTTTCTTTGTCTGACAAATGTATGCCGTCCTTCCAGTACAATGAGGAATTCCAGTCACTAAAAATCCGACTTGATTTAATAACTGTTGCACCGTATTCTTCACACACAAAGCGGATGATATCATTCACACCAGTAACCATTGCATCTTTTCTTGGCATGACTTCGGATACGAAAACACGAATGTTTGAATTCCTCTTCCGTAGATCCGTTACTATTTCGCAAAAGTCATTTTCTATGGCTTCCATATCGCGCTGATTTGATACATCGTTTCCTCCGGCCTGGATAATGATATTTTCCAAAGAAGATATATCGTATTGACGTAATTTTTTACGAATAAATGAGATACTGGCTCCTCTGTTAGTACTCACACGAACATTTGAATTTAACCCACGGGTTTTAATTCTTTGCAGAATTGAACTGCCAATGATGAGTGTTGATTTCTCAAGTTGCGCAGAATTTGGAGTAGGTTTTTGTAGGGAATTCTTTCTTGGTTTTCTGTACATATGTGGTTCTGGTTCCGTATTTGTTGAACAATCATTTTTTGATGTTTCCGTAAGAACATTGTCACACTGCACATGTCTAGAAGTGACGTTTTGGGATCCCTTCGGCAGATCATCGGTACAATTGCCCTTATTCTTGAAGACCTTCGGAATTGTTTGAGTACTTGAACTGGTTATGTTTTTCTGTACATTCTCACCCAGTTTCTTTTTCAAGGACTCAACTTCTTGTGTTAGACGATGAACAACTAACGAAAGTTCCTCCACACGTAGAGCAGAATCACCACACTTGCTACATTCTTTTGATTCATTACACTGCACAATACTGGATGAATTCCTCATAGGAGTAGATGCCATATGTGGTGGTGGTTGGGAAAGAATAATGTTTGAGTCGTTTATATCACAGACATAGACACTTATTTCTTCAAAAAATTCTCGCACCATGTTGTCGCTGAACTACCCTGAATGTGTAGTACTGAGGTGCTTCTGTATTGTAGCCGTAACCGATCTACAATTAGTCTTAAAATATGGCCATCTCCTCTTGTAGTTTTCTCAAAAGTTAGTTCCTGTTCAAGATATGAGAAAATGGTGTCATATTTTACCTGGTCAAAACTCACAGTAATGCTCCTTTTGTTGGTGGTTACCTTTAGGAAGCTGGGTAAGTCCACATTAATTTGCAGTTTATCCTGACTGTCATTTATTGCATTTGTGAATCCAGAAAAAGAATCCAAAATTGATCTGAAAAAGATTGAACCTGAGCTTTCATCCATCATTTGATTTATTACATTGTACATGTATTTTTAATACAGGAATCATAATCCAAATCAAAAACAATTAAGGCGCATTAAAAACTGTATAGGTATCTCAGGTAAAATCAGGAGCAACTTGAAGCACGTCTTATCTCTTCGGTATATATAACGGGACGTTGTTAAAATTTTGCGCAGCGTCGGACTGGGCTTTGCAGTTTGTGTATACAAACTGTTTATGTTGATGACGTTCGTAATGTTTTGTGCATTATTTTGAATCTTAAAAATTAAATAAATTATATTTTATACTTAAAGGTTATTGATAGCACTTGGAAGTGTGGTGTTATCAAAATAATATAGTATGTGTCCATGAACATGTGTTACAACTCAAAATTCAAATGTTGACGTAAAAAAGAAATTACCTTGATTCAGACTGGTCCGTGCGTACTATCAACGACCTTTAAAGACCCCGATTTTTTGCAAAATTTTAAGTTCCATCAATAAAACTTAAATCATTCTGACTTGGATTTTTATAAGAAATATTTTGATATACAATAGATTTATCCTTCATGGAATCATTTATTGTAACAAAAACGTCATTGTCCACAAACTTTTTGGATAACCCTCGTACATTAAACAGTGAAGTAAGAAGTAAAACTGTATATCTTAGTTAAGAATGTTTTATTATTATGTTTACAACACTTATAAGTATGCATAAACAAATGGAAAATTCAAAGTAATAATTATGACATAATAATAAAAATTACCAGAGATGAGGATATAAGGTAACATTATCTCATGTAAATTATCATTTATATTCCCCATCTCATGTTCATAGATCATGTAACTATTAAAAAAAAGTAAAACTAGAAAAATTTAATACAATTTGACAACAAAAAAATATAGTCATTCTTTAAACAAATCAAAGAGAAAAGGAAAACTTTTAAAGATGAGGTGTCAAAAAAGAAAACAAAAATTTTTATAGATACGTAAGGTTTCAAAAGGTAATTACTCTCTAGTGATGTCATATTACAAAAGTTTAGCAAATTTTTACATAAATATTTCATAATTTCAACTATATAAGGCATTGCTCAATAGAAGGTTTTTGTTTTGAAAGAATGTTTTTGAAAATGTCTAATTAAAAATATAATTAATTAAATAAATATGAAATATACTTTGCAGAATTTTCAGTTATGTATGCTATTAAAATGACAAAGGCAATAAATATTGCCCGCCTTTCTTAGTTTATATATGTTTTCTTTCTTGCATTTTGTAAAATGCTTTCCTTAAAAGCACACTTTTATGAAATATGTATATAATAAAAAATATTTGGAACTTTCATTTTTAAGACTATGTCAGAAGTATTTACATAACATTATGTATGTCTGACATCTTTTAAACATGTTAAGGGAACTTAATCTTTTAGATTGATTATGTTAAACTACATAAAGTAAAAATATATGAAGTTTTCAAACTTTGAACCTGTTAAAGTATTTTGGTGGAGTCAATATAAAATAAAAAATGTAACAATTTACATTAGTAGAACATTAATTATCAATAATGACAATTGTACATCATCTATTTTCTTTTTAAAATTTCAGAATTTTTTGTTCCCTTGTTGTAAACTACAGATCAGAGAAAAAAAAAATAACATTAACACTTCATACTACAGTTCACAAAAATTACAAACACAAAAAAACATAGCAATTCATAGAAACAAAATAATTAAGAAACACATTCACTTGGTATTCAATGTCTTTCCATTTGATTTGTAATAATAAGGATAAACATACATACCAAAAAAGTTGCACCTAATGTTTGCAAAATAATATTAACAGAATATTTTTTGTATGTACATTTTATTTTCGTAAACCAAAGAATATGCTTTCAATCATGATTGCATGATTTAAAAAAAATAACAATATACTATTGCTTACAAAAACAGAAACAAAACTCTGTTTAACTACATTAATAATTAATAAAAGTAATATGATTACACTTAAAATATCTTTTAATGACCACCCCCCCCCCCCCCCCCTCCAAACACACCAAAATTCAGAGAAAGATATTTCCTTTCTAAGGAACACACTGAAAGTTCACATTCACATTTAGCCATATTAAAAACACATCTTCATATAGCAAAAGTTTAAAGGATATCAGGAGAAATCATCATTTTATACATTTGTACACAACATGATCAATTACAGTTGAACTTCGGTATCTCGAACATGGATATCTCGAATCCTTGGATGCATGGATCAAAGTTTTTACCTCATTCTCAGTGAGTTTTATAATAAGATTCATATATACAATACATTATTCGGTTATTCATATTACACCGATATCTTATTCAGAACACCTTAGATTAGTAATTTTTACATTTGTCAATATTTTGGCTTTAAGATTCTGTAGAGATAATTCTCATGAATTTTTAAAAATAATTATAATCAAATATACTTAACATTAATTAGCTTCAATTGACACTCCGATAAATTATTTACAAAACCTCATAAATAAAGCACAATGAAGGAATTTATACAACATATTAATTAATTACATATATATACACAACAGGAATGATATATATACAGCAGATGGATCAGAGATATGTACAACACGTGGATCAGATATATACAATACATGGATCTGATATATACAACACATGAATCTGGTATATACAAAACACATGAATCAGGTTATATTAACACTTTCTATATCTGTAATATACAATAAAGACAGCATGTCAATCAATTATGCACACAACACCTTAATCTTTTAAACTATAAATTCAACCGTATAATGCACATCATTTACATGAATTTATATAAAACATAAAATGCGAGAAAAAAGGTAGTAAAACACATTAATTTTATTCCATTACATGAAATATGTGGAAGTGCAATAAAATGTGAATTATGTACAAAGGAATTGTTCAAAAACAGTTTTATCCACATTCGTTCATCAAATACACTATACTTTATTCAGCTACATATAAACCACCAATAAATCATTTATAAAAAACCTCATAACCAATACTTTGAAGGACTTTTATACAATATATAAATCAAATATATACAACACATGAATCAAATATATACAATACAGATATATACAATACATGGGTCAGATAGGTTTATAAAATTCATGAATAAGATATATACAATACATTGAAATAAAACCATTTTTATAAAAAAAAATATACATTACATTAATAAGTAAATATACATGAACACTGGCCTTTAGTGAAAAGTACAAGTGAAAAATTAGGTATCAATGAATAAGTACAAAAAAGTATATTTTGTATCTGAAAAATTACATATAAAATATAAAATATTGATCTTTTATGAAAAAATATACATATGAGATATTGGATTTAAATGAAAAAAAGTACATTTAAAACAATAATAGGATGAATTTTCACTTCATATATGGAATATTGAGCAAAAGATTTCTTAATGAAAATCACTTCGCTGTTAGTGTCATTCAGTATCAGAGTACCGATATCCCTTATAAGCGTATTTAACTGTAAGAGGTTTCTCCGTACAAATATTTTTCCTAATGTTCGTTTGTCATTTTAAAATGCTTCTCGCCATCAACTAAACAAACAACAACTTTCTCCTCATTCATATTTTCCATTTCAAGTAAATCAGGAAATTTTTCAACCAGAGATCTACATATTTTTGTTTGATTTTGGGCACAAGCGACGTGTAGGACCGTATTACCCTCATTGTCCTCAACATCTACTAGATCTGGGTAAGACTCTATCAAGAAATCAAACATTGCCTGTTCGTCCACGTGACTATCCACGTGTTTATCCACGTGACAAGAGAGATGTAGGACGGTCTGACCGGTACCTGTTTTACTGTGAACATCTAGATCTTTCTCCAACAGACACTTAAAGAGTTCAACGTCACCTCCGATAGCTGTATCATGTAAGGCATTAAATCCATCATTGTCCTGAACAGTCAGTAGCTGTGGCTGATGAATGACCAAGTACTTACACATTTGTACTTTACCGTTAATACAGCATTTGTGTAGGACTGTTTTACCTTTGTTAGTTTTACGGTTTACATCTAGTCCTTTGTCTGTCAGAAAATTCAGGAGATAAATGTTACCTCCAAAAGCAGCGTCATGTAACACTGACTCACCTTCATTGTCTATATGATCTGGTAAATCAGGGTAATGTTTGATCAAATACTTACACATGTGTACTTTACCGTTCATACAACTCTGGTGTAAGACTGTTTTCCCTTTCTTTGTTTTACTGTAAACATCCAAACCCTTTTCCAAAACAAACCTAAAAACCTCAACTTCACCTCCCCAAGCTGCGTCATGTAGCAGGTTTCCACCATCATTGTCAATACATTGCACTAACTCGGGGTGTATTTGGTCTAAGTACTTACACATTGCTAACTTACCATTACTACATGGTTGGTGTAGGACTGTTTTACCTTTTTTTGTTTTACTATTTACATCAAACCCTTCTTCCATCACCAATTTAAATAGGTTAACATTACCTCCCCAGGCTGCGTCGTGTAACACATTTTCATCACTATCGTCCTTCATATGAAGAAAGTGAGGATACTTGTTGTTCAGGTATTTAAACATTGTCTGCTCGCCACTTCTACAACACCAGTGTAATACTGTCTTCCCGTTGTTAGCTCTACTGTTCACATCAAGGCCTTTGCTTATCAAGAATTCAAACAGTTTAATATTGCCTCCAAAGGCAGCATCATGAAGAACATTCACACCATCATTATCAATTGCACCAAGTAAATCAGGGTAATTGAAGACTATATATCTAGTCAATTCTATCTTGTCATTTCTACAGCTCCAGTGTAACATAGACTTGCCAAATCTTGATGAACAGTTGATGTCTAGACCTTTGTCTATCAGGAATTTAAACAAGTCAACATCTCCTCCCCTTGCTGTAGCAGGTAGTACATTTTCATTGTAAATATCTTTCATATTAAGTAAATGAGGGTAATTGCTACGTAAGAACTTGGACATTGTTAATTTGCCATTCAAACAGCTTAAATGTAGAACTGATCTACATTCAATTATTGTATTTTCAACCTCTAGTCCATTGTCTATCAGAAGTTTAAACACATCAATATTTCCTCCAAAGGCTGCATCATGAAGAACTGTGTATCCGTAATTGTCAATAACATTCAAAAGGTCAGGGTGTTTGTTGACCAAGTACTTACACATTTCTAACTTACCATTCATACAGCACCGGTGTAAGACAGTTTTACCATTTTGTGCTGTACTTTTAACATCTAACCCTTTGTCTATTAGAAAATTGAAGACATCAACATTTCCTCCCCAGGCTGCGTCATGTAACACATTTCTTCCAGTATTGTCACTGATTTCTAGTAGGTCAGGGTGTTTGTTGACCATGTACTTACACATTTTTAACATACCATTGCAACAACCATAATGTAGGACTGTTTTACCAATATTTGCTGTACTTTTAACATCTAACCCTTTGTCTATTAGAAGATTGAATACATCAACATTTCCTCCCCAGGCTGCGTCGTGTAACACAGTGCGTCCCTCGTTGTCACTGATTTCCAGTAGTTCAGGGTGTTTGTTAACCAAGTACTTACACATTTCGAACTTACCATTCAAACAACCATAATGTAGGACTGTTTTACCAATATCTGTTGTACGTTTAACATCTAGTCCTTTTTCTATAAGAAACTTAAAGATATCAACATTACCTCCCAAGGCTGCATAATGTAACACAGTTAACCTACCATCGTCACTGATTTCCAGTAGTTCAGGGTGTTTGTTGACCAAGTACTTACACATTTCTAACTTACCATTCATACAGCACATGTGAAGAACTGTTTTACCATTTTGTGTTGTACTTTCAACGTTTAATCCTTTTTCTATTAGAAAATTGAAGACATCAACATTTCCTCCCCAGGCTGCGTCATGTAACACAGTGCGTCCCTCGTTGTCACTGATTTCCAGTAGTTCAGGGTGTTTGTTGACCAAGTACTTACACATTTTTAACTTACCATTCATACAGGACCGGTGTAAGACAGTTTTACCATTTTGTGTTGTACTTTTAACATCTAATCCTTTGTCTATTAGAAACTTGAAGACATCAATATTTTCTCCCAAGGCTGCGTCATGTAACACAGTTTCCCTGTCATCGTCACTGATTTCTAGTAGTTCAGGGTGTTTGTTGACCAAGTACTTACACATTTCTAACTTACCATTCATACAGCACTGGTGTAAGACAGTTTTACCATTTTGTGTTGTACTTTTAACATCTAATCCTTTTTCTATTAGAAAATTGAAGACATCAACATTTCCTCCCCAGGCTGCGTCATGTAACACAGTTTCCCCATCATTGGCACTGATTTCCAATAGTTCAGGGTGTTTGTTGACCAAGTACTTACACATTTTTAACTTACCATTCATACAGGACCGGTTTAAGACAGTTTTACCATTTTGTGTTGTACTTTTAACATCTAATCCTTTGTCTATTAGAAACTTGAAGACATCAACATTTCCTCCCAAGACTGCGTCATGTAACACAGTTTCCCTGTCATCGTCATTGATTTCTAGTAGTTCAGGGTGTTTGTTGACCAAGTACTTACACATTTCTAACTTACCATTCATACAGCACTGGTGTAAGACAGTTTTACCATTTTGTGTCGTACTTTTAACATCTAATCCTTTTTCTATTAGAAAATTGAAGACATCAACATTTCCTCCCCAGGCTGCGTCATGTAACACAGTTTCCCCATCATTGTCACTGATTTCCAGTAGTTCAGGGTGTTTGTTGACCAAGAACATACACATTTCTAACTTACCATTCATACAGCACTGGTGTAAGACAGTTTTACCATTTTGTGTTGTACTTTTAACATCTAATCCTTTTTCTATTAGAAACTTGAAGACATCAACATTTCCTCCCCAGGCTGCGTCATGTAACACAGTTTCCCTATCATCGTCACTGATTTCTAGTAGTTCAGGGTGTTTGTTGACCAAGTACTTACACATTTCTAACTTAACATTCATACAGCACAGGTGTAAGACAGTTTTACCATTTTTTGCTGTACTTTTAACATCTAACCCTTTGTCTATTAGAAGATTGAAGACATCAACATTTCCTCCCCAGGCTGCGTCGTGTAACACAGTGCGTCCCTCGTTGTCACTGATTTCCAGTAGTTCAGGGTGTTTGTTAACCAAGTACTTACACATCTCTAACTTACCATTCATACAGCACTGGTGTAAGTCAGTTTCACCAATTTGTGTTGTACTTTTTACATCTAATCCTTTTTCTATCAGAAAATTGAAGACATCCACATTTCCTCCCCAGGCTGCGTCATGTAACACAGAGCATCCCTCGTTGTCACTGATTTCTAGTAGTTCAGGATGTTTGTTGACTAAGTACTTACACATTTTTAACTTACCATTGCCACAACCATAATGTAGGACTGTTTTACCAATATTTGTTGTACTTTTAACATCTAGTCCTTTTTCTATTAGAAAATTGAAGACATCAACATTCCCTCCCCAGGCTGCGTCATGTAACACAGTTTCCCTATTATCGTCACTGATTTCCAGTAGTTCAGGGTGTTTGTTGACCAAGTACTTACACATTTCTAACTTACCATTCATACAGCACATGTGAAGAACAGTTTGAACATTTCGTGTTGTACTTTTAACATCTAATCCTTTTTCTATTAGAAAATTGAAGACATCAACATTTCCTCCACAGGCTGCGTCATGTAACACATTTTCCCTATTATCGTCACTGATTTCCAGTAGTTCAGGGTGTTTGTTGACCAAGTACTTACACATTTCTAACTTACCATTCCTACAGCACAGGTGTAGAACTGTTCTACCATTATTTGTTGTACTTTTAACATCTAATCCTTTCTCAATAAGAAGTTTGAAGACATCAACATTTCCTCCCCAGGCAGAATCATGTAACACAGTTAACCTATCATTGTCACTGATTTCTAGTAGGTCAGGGTGTTTGTTGACCAAGTACTTACACATTTCTAACTTACCATTCATACAGCACTGGTGTAGGATCGTTTTACCTTCATTTGTTGTACTTTTAACATCTAATCCTTTCTCAATAAGAAGGTTGAAGACATCAATATTTCCTCCCCAGGCTGCGTCATGTAACACAGTTAACCTATCATTGTCACTGCTTTCTAGTAGGTCAGGGTGTTTGTTGACCAAGTACTTACACATTTCTAAGTGACCATTCATACAGCTTATATGTAGGACTGTTTTACCTTTTCTTGTTGTACTTTTAACATTAAATCCTTTTTCTATTACAATATTTAACATATCAACGTTCCCTCCACAGGCTGCATAAGGAAGAATAGTTTCCCCATCATTGTCACTGATCCCTACTTAGTCAGGGTAGTTGTTAACTAAGTACTTAAACATATTCAACCTACCATTCAGACAACACATGTGTTGGACTGTTTACCCTTCATTTGATGTATTTTTAACATCTAATACTTTATCTATCAGAACCGTGAACACATTAACGTTTCCTCCCCAGGCTGCGTCATGTAACACAGTTTCCCCATAATTGTCACTGATTGCTACTAGTTCAGGGTGTTGGTTGACCAAATACTGACACATCTCTAACTTACCATTCATACAGCACTTATGTAGAACTGTTTTACCATTTTTTTGTTGTACTTTTAACATCTAATCCTTTGTCTATCAGAAACTTGAAAACATCAACATTACCACCCCCCGCTGCATCATGTAAAACAGTTCCCCCATCGTCATCAATAATTTTTTTCAATTCAGGGTATTTGTGGACTATGTGTTTAGACATTTCTAATTTACCATTCAAGCAGCATTGGTGTAGGACTGTTTCGCCATTGTTTCCTGTACTTTTAATATCCAAGCCTTTTTCTACCAGAAAATCAAAAAAATCGATATTTCCCTCCCAGGCTGCAGTATGTAATGTGTTTCTTCCGAGTTCGTCTCTTATGTAGAGTAATTGGGGATGCTTGTTAACCAAGTACCTACAAATTTCAAATTGACCTTCCTTGCAGGCCATTTGCAATGGGGATAAAAGTCCGTCGATGAACTGATAATGTGTTTCCTTGGATGAGAGATATTCATACAGCTCAATGTTCCCTGATTGCGCTGCTCTATGAAAAGGAGATCTACCTTCAAAGTCATCATAGTCCTTTCCCAATAAATCTGGATAAACATCACAGATATATCTCACCATATCTATCTCACCATTTTCACAGGCGTAATGAAGAACCGTTGACCCTTGATAATTTCTACTGTATGGATCGATATACATAGGTCCATCTGCATTTTTTGTCAGTAAAAGAAATGAATCTAAGTGTCCTATAAATGCAAGGGAATGAAGAGCGTTACCGCCTTCTTCATCTTTTACATCGAGTAATATAGGATACTTTTGAAGAATAGGCTTTATGAGTTGATTTTGTCCAAAGTAACAAACTTCATGAAGTAGACCAACTTTAATAGAAGACCATTTAAAATGGTTGGAAAACGTTGTTTGGCTAAGATCTACATTGTCGGTAAAGCGGAAAAGCATCTCTGTATCTCCGCTCTGTACTGCATGAAAACATGTTTTTAGATCAAATACAATACCGGGATTGTTTTTTAGAATAAGGTCCACAACATCTTTATGATTCAAAGCACAGGCTCTGTTTAAGGAATTGTATATTTGTGTTTCTGATGAGTTAGACAGTAAGATCTCTACCATATTAACGACACCAGCTTCCGAAAAATGAACCAGCATTGAATTCTCGTTCTCGTCAAACATACCTATCATGGACTCTTTGCATTCTCTACTTTTCATTACTAATGCTGTAAATTGATCATAAGACCAAAGCGATAATAAAGAAATGCTTTTGAATCCAGAAGCTTTCCTGTCCTTCAGAAGGATTAGGATTCTGTCGATGACGTAAGGAAACAATGTGCCATCTATTTCAACAGTCTTTAACGATGTATTGGACGTTGTTAAAGATAACAGAAGAGTGGGATCGCAATCATTAATGAAATCTTTTGGGCTACGCTGGCACATGTACAAAAAAATTCCTTCTTGTACAGAACTATGTGTGAATCTGTATCGCTTTTTAGATTCATCCAATGCAATATATGAACCTTCATACAAATCTATAGAGTTATGAAAATGGGTTAATGGGGCATCTGTTTTACTCATTTCCATTATTTCCAAGGCTTTTAATTTCCTTATTTCATCTTTACAGCGGTTTCTCAATATGTTGGCATCACAGCTTCCCCCACAAAGAAGAATGTATATAAGTACAGCTGTTTTGAATTCCTTTTCTTCAATTCTTTGTTTGATTTCATCTTGCAAACGTTGCAGAGGGTTATCAAAGATGTCATGTACAGAATCTTTAGCACATATGTTGTCTTTTAATAATCGTAAACATTGTGGAATTCCTAACGAGTATTGGAGATTTCTTACTTTAGAAATATCAGCAGAGTAAATGCCATCACCCAAGTTGTATTTTGACATAAATTGGTCAATCTCTTCTCCGTTCAATTGATTATTTTTATCAGATATGTTGACATAAGAGGATTTGAAAAACTGGTTGTACTTAAGCTTCGGATGGCATTCTTTGTATATATCATTTCTGAGAGTTGCAATTAATAGGTGACCGTTTCTCTCTGAAAGTACTTTTGCTTTAATCAGACTCTCCTGTGTAGTAAATAGATGCAGCTGCTCATATACGTAAGAAGACTCACCAAATAAATTATCCAAAAATATAACCATTCCACAACATATGGGAATTTTGTTGTATAAATCTTTAATGGAAAACAGTTGTAAAGGTTTCATTCCGTTTGTCTTAAGTTCGACTAATATCTGCTTAGCGAGAGTTGTTTTTCCATCACCTGGGTTACCTACAACAAAAACATACCTATTTTTTCTAACTCCTTCTTCAAATTTTCATATGCTCGAGTCCGTACGAAAAGTGGAGACATGTTTTTTTCAAAGTCATCCAACATAATTTCTGTTGTATCTGAAAAAAGACATGGGTTTTTAGTATTTAATATAATTCTATGCATTATGAAAGGAGAATAAAGTGAAATATGTCTACATTTCATTCTGCTAAAAATTCAAATCAAGATTTCAAATTCAAATATGATAAAAATCATAGCTACCAATCATTATTTTTAGATCCTGACCTGTAAGACAAAAACAAAATTGAAATGAAATTTAAATAATGTCAGAAAAATAACTGAACTTGTACAAGAATACTTTGTACAAGATTTATAAAGATATCAAAATTTCATTTCAGTTATAAGATATCAATTTTATTTATTCAATACACCTGCAGAAAAAAAATGGATACGGGTGATTTTTTTGACGATTGGCAGATGATTGAATGCAGGATGGAAGATGCTCAGATTAGTTGGGAAAACTATGTACATTGAAATACTCAGGGGCAACGATTGTAATCTCACAAAGGACTGGTAAAAATGTTGTCAAAAATACAACGACGGCAAGTGTCTGTGTATCTAAGCAGGAAAAACGTCAGGCAAGCGTATAACCTGATTAATATTCAAATGTTTTGACGGGACATGATGTCCTACACAGTAAGAAACAAGATGTGTTTGTGAAACACTATGCGCCCGGCGACAACATTTTTTTAGAAAAACATATTTTTAGCATAAAGGTCACAGTGAAGGTCACAAGTCCATTGATCTTGATGTCATTTGAAAGATCTTAATTAGTGATTTATGCATACCAAATATGAAGTCTCTATCTTTCATGGTTCAAAAGTTATAGTGAAGGTTCAAAAAAGCTATTTTCAGCATATGACACAGTCAAGGTCACAAGGTCATTGACCTTGGTGTCATTTGAAAGATCTTGATTAGTGATGTATGCATACCAAATATGAAGTCTCTATCTTCCATCGTTCAAAAGTTATGGTGAAGGTTCTAAACAGATATTTTTAGCATATAAGACACAGTCAAGGTCACAAGGTCATTAATCTTGGTGTCACTTGAAAGAGCTTTATTAGTAGATTAAGCACACCAAAAATGAAGTCTCTATCATTCATGGTTCAAAAGTTATGGCGAAGGTTAAAGTTTGCAGACAAACAGACAAACAGACAGACAGACAGACAGACAGACAGACAGGACAAAAACAATATACGCCTCGGATCTTTCGATCCGGGCGCATAAAAAGGTTCAACTTGCAATGTTACAATTTTCCACGTTTTTCTGCAACGGAATGTCTTTACTAGTTTCTTATTTAGTCAATCCGTACTATATAGTTAATTTTTTGGTGGTAAATACATGCATGGTTTGATTATAGTTTATTATATAGGATATTCTTATTTACAATATATACGAGGGTCATTAAAAAAATGCGTAGACAATGTTCCTCATTGTCATATTATTATTACAAGATTATATATCAACACATTTTATTAAGAGGCCGTGTCAGTAAGCATTGAGCTTTACCCTATATAATAATGGAAAGTGGAAAAATTTATTTCTTGCTCAAATCTTGTGAACATAATGCATATGATTTATCCTTCAAAAAAACATATCTACCCGTTCATATGATCTCTTGTTTCCATGGCAACCAGAGCATTTTGTCATACTTTATCAGAGAAATATGTGGACTGGCCTATCTTGTTCATGTTGTTATAATTCATATATTTGACATCCAAACTATATGTATAATTTAATAATGTGGATCATAAAGTGCTCTGAACTATATTTTTCTATTTTATAAGAAAAATCTAATTTGTGCTTCATTTTAATAAGATTTTACCGGTAGAATTATATCCCATAAAGAGCTATGTGGTTTACCAATGCTGTGCACCTTTAGAAATTTCTATATATATCTGTAGAGGGAGAATGATCTGTTCAATATATTAAATAAATTAAATTGGGTAGACACTTAAGACTTTAAGTAAAATATCAGATTGAATTGTTGGAAAACTCTGTTGAAAAATGATTGGATTGCCTCCCTTGCATGAGCTTTCTAGTACAGGAGACCGGAAAGAACGGAACTACCAAAAATTGAGGAAATGTGGAAGAAAAGGGAAAACTTCGAACTTGGAGTAGTTGAACAAAAACATATAATGGTATGTGAAATATGTATTTTTGATGTACATCTTTGAGTAAACTTTTGATAACTTTATCTCTTTAAAGCAAGAGTAAAGATTAGGACGGTACTTAAAGATTTATTTCTCTACCGTTATCCTATGATGTGATACAGATGATGCAACGAACTTACTGCCTTACAGGTAATTAAGAGCAACCAGTTATATGACCACTAGCTTAATGTTTATTTTCTGCAGTTGTTAGATTACTCCTAATGCAATTAAAGATAATAATTTATGCCTATGCTATTTATGTTTTAAAGAGGTCATTAGGTCACACTGCTGGTAAGACTCAAGTCCCTATATACACACATAAATCATTTTAATTCACCTTCTTCCCCATTCTATAAATCAGAGATCCAAACATAAACTATGTCCATATCCTTGTTTTTCTTAGTCTTTTATAACATCAATGGAACAAACTGACAAATATCATACTTAATATCTAGACTAGTGAGTTTTTTTCTACTGATTTGCCAAATGAGTTGTGAATGGTACATATATACCAATTCAATGTGGAAAAATAGCATCAAAGTTATTTACCTTTAAGGTGTAGATGATATACATTAAAGACACAAAGAAAAGTTTACCATAAAAAAAATATAAAAAGAAATAAAATAAACTTGGAATCTGTAAATTCTAAATGAAAGGAAGCAAGATTAATAATGTTTAGGTAGTTTATAAAATCAACTTGTCTGCTCATGAGTGCTTATGAACATAAAAGTGCAAATAAAATTGATGAATTAAAAAAAATGGGATTATAGTGTACAATTCCAAAATTTATAAAAATTTTAAGATAAAGTAGTCAATAAATTATCTTATCACCCCACCCCCTATCTTCAGGAAAACGGACCTCATTAATTCATATTATTTGCTTAAAAGAGTCAAAATATAAATTATATAATGATGAAGGAATTCAGTAAAGGTTAATTCTCTATAAGGCCATTTTCCGGCCTACCGTAAAATCACTTTAAAATGTGATTTAATATAACTATAATCATTCTAGTTCATGATTTTGATGTTTGTTTTTCAACATCGATCATCTAAGTCACGTGATTTAGAAATAAAAAATGGCCGTCAGTTAAAGAAAAATTGAGGTTGGGTCTATTTAAATCAAGTTTCTATGTATGTTTCTGAATGTAAATGATCAAAAATTATTTGTTTATGTCGAAAATACATCAGACATAAAAAATAAATTGGAAGATTTTTTAAATTTAAGGTTCAAGATAATTTTATGACAAGAATTCCGATGCATCCACATTTTGCATATTTTGAACGTAAATCTTTACGAAATTCACACTGGATGATGCTAAAAAAAGTTTGATTAGCATTTTAAAAATAGTATTATATCATAAATAAATACATTGTAATTGTATATCATTTCTATAGATGTGTTACTTATTTTACACATAAAATAACCATTTTAGAAATGAGGTTTCTAAGTTTCTATTGACCTCTAGATAAAAGTTATGTATCAAATGTTGAAAGTACTGAATGGATTTTGATTGTGATTAAATAAAACTGAAGTAGTAATTAAGAAAATATATTCAACAATTGCAAAAAATTAAGAATTAACAGCATAAAAACATCAATGCAAGTACATGTTGACTATCCATATACATGTAAATAGTCAGTACATATACATGTAACTCAGAGCGGTTGCATTAAACAACCTGTATCTCTAACTAAAATGAAATAGCGTCGTAAAATGAACAGTTCCTTCAACTATGCATATCAGAAGTTTTCGTATATACTAGTATACGGATTTAAGATTCTACAACATCCCAGGTACAAAATGGACCATAAGGGTTCGATGCTCCTTTCGCACTCTTGAAACCTGTAGGTTAAATTCAGTCTCCTTCCCAGTGCACTGTCAAAAACTTGTTTTACACAGATAGTGACAGTTCCCTACCTAAGTCTTTAGCATTTAAAGTAAATGCCATGGGTCTTTAGAATATAATCTTTTAAAAAAGGTCCCGTCCCGCGTTAGGCGTTGATCAGTAATGCAGCTATGCATAAGCACCTGACCTTAAGTGGATGATCTCTTTATCTGGTTGAAAAATCCTTAAATGGGGAAAGCAACATTCAATTATAAATTACATATAGGAATCTCTCTCCTCCTTACCATTTTATTTTTTTAGACAGGACTACTGTTCTCGTAACATATCGATGCTATCAAAGAAGTGTGATGAATAGATTGAGTCCTCTCTAGTAAGACCCATGCAGTTAACAAAATATGGATCACATGTTACTCGTACGGAAGTGTCCATATAAAAGTTATGTGTGTACCCATAGGGAAAAAGTCTATAACACAAATAGGAAATGCATTTTACCGCTTATACAAAGATGGCTTTTATCATTTCTAGAACATATACAGTACTTATAAGGAAATACAAAGAATATATGCAATACTGATAACGGAATTCAAACAACTAGCATATAAAGATAAACTAAACTATCATTATAAATATAAAAGATAACTCATATTCACACCTTATAGACTATAAGAGTTTTTAATTCTTAATTCTTATTAGACATTTCAATGAAACGTCTCCACTTGTAATTTCATGACGTCCAGTCTTCTAAGTTTTTTTAAGTAAAAATTTCACATTTATTTTTAGTAAATATGCATGGCTGATATAAGTCTTAGTAAATCATCAGAAAATTGTACTCTAACCAAAAGTTCATATAAAGAAATAAGCTTATAAGCTGATATTCTTCACTGTGAGTAGTTAGCTTTTTCTGCAAATATTGTAAAAATAAAGCGAAAAGTTTTTATTTGGATGTCATAACCACCTTTAACCAAATTCATAATTTGGTAGTCACTTTTTATGTTTATTAGAAATTTACATGCAAATTTTGGTGTTGGTTAAAGGTGGTTATGACATGCGTATGAGTTATCTAACAAAGCCACCCTCTTGAGTTTTCCCATTACTCTAATGCTAATACGGACCAACAGTACCTTACTTTGTGACCCTATATCATTACTATTGTATCATTAACCAACCGATATTTTTCATTAAATTAGACCATAAGCCTAGTGATTCATGCAATTTTTAAGGGAAAAAATACAATCTGAAAATTTGAAGTCATTGTAGGCCGCAAAACGGCCTTATAAAGAATGATCCTTTGTCTTTGAGAATTGAACCACCCCACTCCTACTTTAAAATCCAGAACTCCTATATATTTTGAAGCTTAAATTGTTCATCTACATTGTTCTTCTGTCTAACTGATTCATGCTAATTATTTACATTGACTAGTATCGTGGGAATTGCATACATATATAATGGTTGTGCAGCCTTCACAGAAGATAGGATGTACATATACATTTCCAGTAGTAATACATAAACTTTGTTGTTTTTTTTGTAGTTTACAGCAAAAGGTAGTTGAAGATAACATCCTGTTCCTCTAAAGAAGCCACTGGAGGAAATGTGTCTTGTTTCGAACAATACGAACAATACTTTAAGTTTTAAATATGATTGTTTTACCATGTTCCAAATCAATTGCCACATAGCTGTCTTAAAACCAGTCTATCCCAGAAGTAAATTTGAAGGAATGGAATGGAGGACTATGTGTGTTATGTATTTTTTAAATATGATATGAAGAGTTAATTCATCTATGTGCCCAAAACACATGCGGACTCTTTGTATTATTTTTTTAGTATAATGTTTGTATAAACTAAATTTTAAATGAGTAAATATTCCAAGAATATCATTTTTGTTTTTAATATAAAAAGAAATCTTGTATTTTTGAGCTATTAGGAAATGGGACTTTCAAGAATAAGTAGCCACTAATTTTTATTTTTTTTATTTTTAGGATTTTCCAAGTTAAAATGGGGGATTTAGGAGAACATTCTGATTCTATTTATTACCAGGTATATTCTTAAGCAAGTTAAAGAGTAGTTGTCAAGAGTTGAAGCATTATTCATACACTTAAAAGAAACCTCCTCCCTAAAAAAGAAATGAAGGTTGTTCAAAGGGGACAAAGTATATATTTTTAAATCTCCTTTATTAAAAAAATATAGAAATATGTTCATAGGACATGAATGCCCCGTTGAGGTTATATTAGTAATGCAACATGAAAATTTGTATTAGTGTGGGAAATTTGATCAGATTATCTTGAATAGTGATGCAGTTGAATTGCTCACATTAGAATGTATGAGCATAATGAAGTTTGTCAATAATTTCAGAAAAAAAGAGGTTAAAGGAAAAGCCAAGGTCAAAAAGTTTTGATACAGTTGAAAAGCTCTCATCAGTTTGTATCAGCATATGAAGTTGAAAAAACTATGAATGGTTTCTTTAAAACAGATTTTAACACAATTGGATGAAAGTGAGGTCAAGGTCGAATAAAATGACAAGGTCAAAAATGGTAATGCAGTTCAATTGCTTACATCTGTATGTATCAGCATAGGAAGTTTGATAAAAATATCTTGGATGGTTTCTTTGAAATTGAGCTAAATTCAAAGTGTGACAGAAAAAAGGACAGAAGACAGAAATGTCAAATGCTATATGCCCCGGCTATATTCATGACAGTGCATAAATTAAAAACAAAGAAGGGGAGGGGTTGTTAAATAATTTTTAGTCTAGTCTGACATGAATGACATAAGGAAAGCTAGGGGGGATAAATAGATTTTTCATTGCATTTTCCTGTAGGTGTTTTCAGTTCATGTAGTAGTGTATTAAAGGAGAAACTTTTAAAGGGGAATTATTCATAACTGTTCTTAATGGGCTTTTCTTTTTTTTTTTTTTAACGTTGTTGTTGTTTTGAATTCCTCATCTTAAACACTATACTGCATACTGCAGGGCAGAAAAATCTTGGGAAACATCAAGGGTATTTTAATCATTATAGATGTTGAAGCATCAATATTTAGTGTTGACAAAAGGTTGATGATGATGAATTGCTTTGCACATGTTTCAAATACTTAGTACATGTATTTCAACAACAGGCCATATTAACACATAAGATTATTAACTTGGACCTCAATTAAGTGACTGACCATGCTGCTTTGGTCAAGGCCAACAGTATAACATGAATTGCTTGTCAAACAATTCACAAACACTGTGTATCAATGTATAAAATATTCAAAGCAGGGTTCAAAATATAAGAACCATGTAGATTTAGGTAAGAAATTATTAGACATAGAATATATGAAAGAGGTTAAAGGAAAAGCCAAGGTCAAAAAGTTTTGATGCAGTTGAAAAGCTCTCATCAGTTTGTATCAGCATATGAAGTTGAAAAAACTATGAATGGTTTCTTTAAAACAGATTTTAACACAATTGGATGAAAGTGAGGTCAAGGTCAAATGAAATGACAAGGTCAAAAATGGTAATGCAGTTCAATTGCTTACATTTGTATGTATCAGCATAGGAAGTTTGATAATAATATCTTGGATGGTTTCTTTGAAATTGAGCTAAATTCAAAGTGTGACAGAAAAAAGGACAGAAGACGGACATGTCAAATGCTATATGCCCCGGCTATATTCATGACAGGGCATAAATTGAAAACAAAGAAGGGAGGGGTTGTTAAATAATTTTTAGTCTAGTCTGACATGAATGACATAAGGAAAGCTAGGGGGGATAAAATAGATTTTTCATTGCATTTTCCTGCAGGTGTTTTCAGTTCATGTAGTAGTGTATTAAAGGAGAAACTTTTAAAGGGGAATTATTCATAACTGTTCTTAATGGACTTTTCTTTTTTTTTTCTTTTTTTAACTTTGTTGTTGTTTTGAATTCCTCATCTTAAACACTATACTGCATACTGCAGGGCAGAAAAATCTTGGGAAACATCAAGGGTATTTTAATCATTATAGATGTTGAAGCATCAATATTAAGTGTTGACAAAAGGTTGATGATGATGAAGTGCTTTGCACATGTTTCAAATACTTAGTACATGTATTTCAACAACAGGCCATATTAACACATAAGATTATTAACTTGGACCTCAATTAAGTGACTGACCATGCTGCTTTGGTCAAGGCCAACAGTATAACATGAATTGCTTGTCAAACAATTCACAAACACTGTGTATCAATGTATAAAATATTCAAAGCAGGGTTCAAAATATAAGAACCATGTAGATTTAGGTAAGAAATTATTAGACATAGAATATATAATAAAGAATAGTTTGATTTTTTTTGAGTTCAGCCTTAGATACCAATGCTTATTAGCATGATATGAAATATAAGAAGTGATTTGTGACATTTGCCAATGATAGAGAAAGCTTTTTACACTATATTACGGAGTACATGGCGGAAATAGAAGACAAGAAATACCAAAGAAATATAAAAATCATGACAATTTCTCTGAATGCCTGGATACCTATCGCTTTTTAACTTAAGATATATTTGTTGATCAATTTGCAATTAGAAAATTCATGACTGATGTTCCAATTCGCCTTTTCAGCAAAAAATATTGAAGATTTGACAATTTTCCTCATATAACATGATTAACTTTAATCTTTAACGGGAAAGAAATATTGTGGATAAATTTACATAACTTTGTGGATTCAGAAATACTTTTATGAGTATTTTTGATTACTTAACTGCTAATTTTATGAACCTGAGGATCGGACTACCTTAACCAAACACTAATTTTTTTCCTTGAACTGTGTAACAGTATGTATACAACTGTGAACCTACTATTAAATGAAGCAAGGATTTACAACTTCAAGGACCATGCAACTTGAAAATTATGAAGCAAATGATGAAGAGCAATATATGATTCCTGCCTCAAATGGCCCCTTAAAATGATTATCTTTATTTCACTTGCTATATAGCTTTAATTTGTACATCTATGCATGCAACCTTTATTAGTCATTTTCAAATTGATCGAAATGCCGCCATTTTAGAAATATAACATCATAAAGTTTACATTTTCCCGCCATTTTAGCATATTTTGTATAAAACTTTATTTTCAAGTTGTTTGTCTTCCAGAAATGTAGAGCGCAGACTAGAACACACTTTATATTTACCAAAGATGTATCATCCAATACTAATTAGTGACAGAAAATTTATGTATGTTCTACACTGTACTCTGATTCCCATAAGACAAAACACCGAAAAGGCCTATTTTTCGCCTTTTTTTGGTTTGATAGCAAAAATAGCATTATTTCTCATGTCATTTACAGCTAGCGAGTGCGTATAAATATGAAAACTATTTGGAAATATTTATTATATATCTTCTTCAAATTAAATATCAATCGCACATATCTCAATATCATTCTAAAATGTTGATTTTTAGGGGGCAAAAATTGGCTCTTATCATATATAGTCCTTTATAATTTGACTTTGAAGTCAAAGGTCAAGGTGAAAGGAAGCTAATGGTATTTTATGACTCATTTTCCTTCCAGATGCACCAATCTGTTACATTTGACATTGTCTCTTATAGGATAAATTACTTAAAATACCATGAACTGTTCACAGGAAATCATCTATAAATGCCTAAATTTTCATATCTTTGAATCTCCATGGCAACATTGTTTTTGATTGTCTACCCAATTTTATTTTTTTAAATTCTTTAATTAACGCAACCTGAACAAAATCACACTAAAGAGTTTATTAGTAGTTGCCCAGCATTTTTTAAAAAGCCTTTTAAAAAATGGTGCAAATTCAACTATTTTTTTTGTTCAAATCATATCTCGTGTTCCTATCACCATAGCAACGTAATGGAAAAATGTAATCATAGTTATTTGGTCATCAAAGAACTTAGAATTAAGTCCTCTTTCAGGAATATGTAATTGCAAACAATTTTCTGTCAGCATCTATGTGCACAAAGACTATCTTTATGACAATATTTACCTGTTTTGAAAGTCAAAAATCCACTCTGGTAACTAAGGAAATGTTTTTCCTTGGATACAACAGTGTCGTTATGGTTAAAATAGGTATTTTTGTATTTTTTTGTTTAATTGTGACAGAAATAATCAATAAACACTGATTTCAAGAAAATTAAAATTTTTGACTTTCCATTCAAAGCTCAATGCTTACTGACACGGCCTCTTAAATAAAACATTTATTTTATCGAAGTGTGGATTTTCATTCCATTTGATTAAATAGAACTCATGTTAGCAAATTTTTAAAGCAACATGTTATGTTACAACGGAGTACGCTTAACCAACATTGTAACGTCAAACAACAACAACGCGAAAGTTTCTCAAAATTACTCTGCTTTTTAATTTCATACACTGTTTGTAGCGTCTTCTTTATTCATAAAAATGTATACATCACACTTTACACCTAGTTTGCTAACAGTTGTGCCAATAGATTGAACAAAATTGTTAGTGTTTTCAAATTCTTGACCGCGAAATTTGATTAGTTCCGTAACAGTGAAGTGACATTATGTTTAATGGAGTCATTGACTCTTTTGACAAGAATGAATTTTAATATAACTTGTTTCTCTACAGACCATCCATCGTCCGATTTAAACTTGTTACCACTCAAAAATTGTATTTTCCATTTTATATACAAATATACGGCTTATTTTCTTACATTTCCTGGTTATACAGATTTTTATTTTGTTATAGAATTCCAAGTTTCCCGAATGAAAAATAAAATGTTGTTGCTACTCGGTGCTCCGTGACGCCCTCCAACGTCATGGATCCTTGCCGTTTTTAATCGAGTCCCTAAGCATTTAGAAACTGATATCTTTTAAACGGAGCGATATATTACATTACATTAAAGCATTTTAAGTAATACAGCAAGACCTAATTTTAACATGTAAATTTTATTTCCTTTCAGCTCTATTTATTAGAGATATGGCTATAGATACTATAAAGTGACAATTAGTAATTACTCAATTTTGACGTTGCTCCCTGACCCTATTTTTGCTGTTGTCAATTGTTGATAATATTTTCCCTTTTTTAACTCAAATTATTTGAAATTGTTGATAAAATATGTGTAACAAATTTGGATATGATATGACGTTAAATAAAAACGTTTGGACAAAAGTCTACTTCCTTACATAGGCAATTTAGCCACATATGATCCACATATGCATTGCCTTTCATATGAAGATCATATGTGGATCATATGAGAATCATATGTGACCAATCATATGAGAATCATATGTGACCAATCATATGAGAATCAAATGATCATACATATGTTAATCATATGT
>PRKT01000653.1:0-11204 GCA_003671525.1 Saccostrea glomerata
GTCAGAGCTTGCTCTGAGCAAAATCAATTTTCAAAGCGATGTCTGCTACTCACTGATAAGTTGATGCTACAGGGATTTCATCATCCTCGTTTTAAGTCAGCATTTCGTGTATTCTAAGGTCGTTATAATGACCTTGTTAGCAAATGTTACACGCACCTATCATTGGGTCGTGTATTTGCTGACTTGTTTCATATTGAATGATAGGCCTTTAATTTGTACTAGATTTGTCACGCGTAGTACCCTCGATCCATTCATAGGGATCTAACCGGTCAACAATGAATTATTACGTCTCCTCCTGAGTAGTTTATCGCTCCTCTGAAATTTTCAAGGGCCTGTTTTTCGTGCCCTCTACATATATTTTTATTGTTTATATATTTATATCTTTTTCAAATCGGTCACTGTTAGTTATTTTCACCATTTACATTAGCTCCCTCTGATGAATTTAAAATTAAAAATTTTCAGAATGTGATGATGGTTTCTTTGGAGAGCAATGTAATATGACTTGTGGACATTGCAAAAATCCTTGGGAATGTCTTCCTATAAATGGAACGTGTTTAAATGGTTGTTCTGAGGGATTTGAAGGACAGTTTTGCAATAAAAGTAAATAAAAGAAATTTTTTTTTGAGATGTATGCATGTACAAAATAACAATTTATATAAATATTGTACAATTCTTAAAAAGCGATTTGCATTTGCAATTGAAAAATATTTTCTATTTTTTTTATCCTGAAGCTTGCACTGAGGGGTATTTTGGAGAAAACTGTGTCCACGAGTGTAACAATACATGCAGAAGATGTAATAGAATAAACGGTGTGTGCGAAAATGAATGTTTTCCTGGTTGGAAAGGCGATTATTGTCATGAAAGTAAGGGTATTACATTATATTCTAAGAAAAAAAAATGGTTATCTAATGTGACAAATTATCTTTTCGAATATTTTGATATTTTCAATAAGCATTTCCATTATCAGGAGGAAGGATTTTTGTCATTCATTTATCTAACAGTTTACTGAAAGATTGTTGAATTGTGACTAAATGAAAATGCTCTGTCATTTAGTCACTTTCCCAGACCCTAAAGTGACAACTCAGTTGTTCTACCTCTGATTGTGGAAAAAATATCAATATCGTATAATATATAGCCATAGAGAAAACAATGATCAAAGTAACCATAATACAAAACGAATGGTTTGAATCGATCTTTTCTTGTATCTTTGTAGTTGTTGATTTTCTTTATAGTATGTAGAGGCGGTTTCGTTGGGAAAAACTGCAGTATGCCTTGTGGACACTGTGTAAAATCAGAACAATGTAACCATATCAATGGGACGTGTATGAACGGTTGCGATGAAGGCTATGAAGGGAATTTTTGCAACAAAAGTAAACAGTCTGCAATATATAATATATTTCATTGAAAATAATGTTTTGTTTTTGCTTCCGATTATAACCAACATCTATTCTTGAGAGAAACATCTTGTTTTTAATGCTCTATTTGTCAGCCTGCGGAGAAGGAACATTTGGACGGAATTGTTTGGAGACCTGTAATTCTACATGCTATGGATGTAACAGAACAAATGGTAAATGTGAAGCTGGTTGTCATCCAGGATGGAAAGGGGACTACTGCGACGAGGGTATGCTATATGAGTTGATATTCCACCATGTTTTATGTCATCATCTGTAATGTAGTTTCATTTTTTTCTAATAAACATACGATCGATGCATGCATTTAGTGATGATTGAACAGAAAAAACATTAATGGTGACCCAAATATAATTTTTAACAAACTGTTACAACCATCCCTTAGACAAATAGGCATTTCAAACTGGAACAAAGCTGATGTACACCTCTACAATATTCACGTTTAGTCATATCATTTTATTTGAACTTACCAGTAAATATGTCCGAATTTGTTACACTTTCATTCTTTATTGTCTTTGAAAATACAATTCTATATATTTTAAGTTAAATTTGGTTTTAGATATCTATGTTTTTCCCTTAATAAGGCAGATAGATATCTTCCAAACCTTTTACAATAATACAAATCAGTCCTCCTGAAAGAGAAAATTAGTTCAACATCATACATTTCAATATGTTATAATATTCCCCACACTCTAATAGATGTAAATTCTCTTTAACTTTTAGTATGTGATCATGGATATTTTTGGGAGAATTGTGAGCTAGATTGTGGAAACTGTAATCATTTGAATGATTGTCACCCAATAAACGGAACGTGTTTGAGTGGATGTTCTGCTGGCTATAAAGGACAATTTTGCAATAAAAGTATTTAATTACATTTTATACACGTACACATGTAAATACAAATCTTATCATATCAAAAATGCATCAAAATCTCGAACAAAACTTTGCAATTACAAGATAGATTGATATTTCCGTTTTTCTTATTATGAAGCCTGCAAAGACGGATACTTTGGAGAAAATTGTGTGTTGAAATGTAACAGTACGTGTAAAGGGTGTGACAGAACAGATGGGACTTGTGAGAATGGATGCCTCCCTGGATGGAAAGGATTGTACTGTCATGAGGGTAAAACAATTATATTTTTCACAATTAACATTTTTTTTTAAAGATTTCAACCTTAATTTTGATTAACATCTTTTAGAGCAAGTGTTTACAACTGATTCATAAGAATTAAAGCCAACTTGCAACTATATGGCAAAGAAGATGGATTCAGCTTCATCTTCTAAGTTCCTTAGTTATGTAGCAATTCTGCGCTTTCATTTGCATATGTTGATTAAGCCTCTCAAATAGATACGATACTCAATAGCAGGCCCCCAGTACGATAAGTTTTTTTTTTTTAAACTTAGGCTGCAGGCAATTAAAAGTTACGTTGATTGAATATGAATTTCAACATCTAGATTTTAAAAAAAAGATGTAAGTGATATGTTCATCATAATGACATCATCAGAAATAAATCATTTTGTGATACGGATAATATTCTTGCCGAACTTTACAGTGTTGGTGCCTTTTTTGAAATCTATCACTGTTCCTTATTTTCTTTCTTATATTACTATTTTTTGTACAACTAAACCATTATGCCAGTTTTCCTATTTTTACTTTTTTGCAATGAACAATGATGAAATATCCTTTTTTGTGCATTCGTCCCAGTGTTTGAATTTAAATGTGTGAAATTGGATTCAAAGATTCGTCTGAATGCTTTTTAATGTATTTTGCATGGTGTTGTCTTTGCAGTATTCAAAATGAAACAAAGTCAAGCTATAAAGGAAATTTTTTGTGTGCGGATATGCAACAAACGTTTTCCTCATTTCAGAATGTGACGACGGATTCTTTGGCGAGAGTTGCAACATGGCTTGTGGATACTGCAAGAGGTCTTCGGAATGTAGCCCAATAAATGGGACGTGTTTGAATGGATGCCGTCGGGGATATAAAGGACAATTCTGCAACACAAGTAAAAAATACCACAGATCAGAAATAGTTTTTATAAACATTTCAAGTTTATTATAGGATAATAAATAAATAAAAAATGACGGTCTCAGTTATATCAGTTCTTAGTTAAATGATATTCTTATACAGTGGAACCTCATTTATCCTGACGTTTTGGGTCCTTGTGAATTTGTCCGGATATATGAAGCGTTCGGATTACTAGTTACATGTACCAGTTAAACAAGACAAAATGACTTATAAAAATTCTATTTTAAAAAAGATATCAGTTTATGAACTTAAAAGTTATCAGGTCATTAGCGGAATATCGGTGTATTTGTGTTTGTAGACACCTACAATAACATGTATACATTCATTTACCTTTTTTTACATGTAAATAAGATAAATATGCATACATGTATATTCTTAAGCGTGCCCAGATGGATACTTTGGAGAAGATTGTGTATACAAGTGTAATGATACATGCCAAGAATGTAACAGAATAAATGGTTCCTGTGGAAATAAATGTTATCCTGGCTGGAAAGGAGAATTCTGTCATAAGGGTATTTTTTTAACTTACAAATGTTTACTTACAAGTGTAAGAATGTGTTTACTTACAAACCCGATTTGTTTATCAAAGTTTTTTTTTTCTTTGATTTTACCCTCGACCCAATCTACAAATTGTGTAGTAGCCAAAGTGAAAAAAAAGTATAATGTCGTAAAAATGGCAAATTCACTATTTGAAAATGTACGTAACTTTTGAATAATACCATAGTTTGTGAATTGACTTGGTATGGGGCTGGCTGTAGTAAGCACTGTGGTAAATGTATGGACAGGGAGACTTGTCATCACGTCACTGGTTCCTGTGTTAATGGTTGTGATTCTGGATATCTTGGAAATAAATGCGATAAAAGTAAATAATTTTGAAATTATATTTTTAAGACTCGCTAGGTTGTTTTATAGTTTAATGATATATTTCTGAGCAGTATGTCAAAAAAATATTTTTCCTTCACATCATACAGTGTTTGAATTGATTTTCTTGCAGTTTGTGATTTTGGGTTTTTTGGACCTGACTGTAAAAGTGCATGTAGTACGTTTTGTAAAGTATCACGTGACTGTAATCACGTGACTGGTACCTGTAATTATGGCTGTAAAGCTGGGGTACAGGGAAACGAATGTCTACTTGGTAAGTTTATTCAAAAAAATGTTTTTACATACCCCGACCATAACAACAAACTTGATAACGAATTGTATTTTCCTTTTAGTCCAAGACGGCAAAAACGTCTTCCAAATAAAGTTTTATGGTATTCTGAGTGCATTTTGCGCCACCCTTCTTGTAATTGGTATTTATGTGTTCTACAAAAAAACGAAAAGGTAAGAAATTGCGATTTCGATGTTTCTAGTTTTAAATTAAACATTTCTATTATAGAATGTATTAGTTTAAAATTATGCATTCTCAAAGAGAATTTTTTTTTGTTTTTTTATCTGTAGGATGAAAATTACATTGACTGACACATCTTATGTTGTCGACGACTTTTCCATACCTCAAAAGGACGATGTGTCTTTGATAAAAAAGGACGATCATCCAATGGAATTGCATCACAAGAATCAGAACACGGCGTTGAAATTAGAGTTATCTACTAAAAATGACACTAAGCTTTAGGAAGTTTACTGAAATGAGAAATGATTTGCAAAAGATTAGATGCTGGATTATTATGCCTCATCAATTGTGTACTAATACCACAGGAACATTTGGCATATGCAGTTTTGTTTCCTATGTTCTTTTTTAGTCCTATTTGTTAATATTATTAATAATTACTCTATATTAATTAAGGTCATATGATTAGATTTCATTTACAATACATAACCAATAAAACATTTGAAGCATGTTTTAATTTATTGTAATATAAATTAATTTCAATTAATTGAAGGCAAATAGAGCGTTTGATCTTCATATTTTAAACATGCAAAAACATTCGTCCCTTAAAAACAACAAAACGGTTTATGTGTTTCTGTTCTTGTCCAAACGTATTTAAAAACGTAAAACGATACAAATTCGTAGAACAGGAAAAAAAAGTTTTATCACTGCTATACATTAATACTTGAGCTAGCGCTTCTGTTGAAATTCATTTTTTAATATTTTTTTCTAAAAAGTATGAATAATTCAAATATCCATGTGAACTCATTTAACTTGACAATGTGAGTGATACAAAGAATCTGTAAAATATTCACAATCATATTGAGACGACACAACGTAACCTTTGCATCGTTACTTATTAAACATATTAAAAAATATCTTAAAAGAAACTACTATATATTCACAAAAACAATGGAAGATATAGTCCGTATTCCTTGAAATGAGCTTCTTCACTTGTTGAAAAAAAAAACTGTAAACCTTTAGGGTTTGAGACATTCATTTTAATCAGAAAATAAAAATTATAAAATATTTACAACATACATATTATTAATACTTCAGTCGCGTAGTAATTGTGGTAATCGTCGTAATCCGTGGTTTGAGCGATGCCCAACAATCATTCCACAAAATCATGCCTACCAGTCCTGAAAGTATCAGTCACATTATTTAGCGCTGGGGTGAATTATGAGATGATCGGCCAATGCCTGCTGCCCACATGGTGATGTTCAGCCATATATCGGTCAATACCAAAAAGATGTGTTAATGATGGGATTCCGATAAGAAGCGATGTGGGACATCGGTGAAGACATCGCTTATTTTTAACTTCAACTTATTTTCTACCGATGACCCCCACCGATTCGCCAAATGGCCTCAGTCACCGTCCGATTACTATAGGTATCTGGCTGGCAACCACGCCATTTTTTATCAAAAATGCATCGGTTTCCTCATCGTATATCACAATGCTGTATGATGTGACTGATACTTACCCTTTAATCAATCTGGATATGAAATACATGTACTTTTTCGGTAGAATAAACAAACCCGTTATGCCTAGGTCACATTTCCCGGCCGGTAACCGTTGACCGGTGGTAATCGGTAGTAATCTGTGGTGTTAAAGATCCTCCAACGTCGGTCCACATCGGCCTAGCAGTCCTATAACTATCAGTCACATTATCCAGCGATTGGTATGCGATGGGCAACCAATGCATTTTATGATAAAAATGGGGTGGTTGCCACCCGGACTTACAAAGGCCCATCGATGCATTGCTAATCATAAAACAATCTTCCAGGATAATCGGCCGATGTATATTACATCGTTCATACATTGGTGAATATCGTTCAAACATTGGTCAACTACGGGCTAATGTTTGGTCGAACATCGACCAATGATCGGCCGTTATCTGTTGAAAACCACTAAACTCCCCGATGACCTCAGATTCAACGAATATTGGACGATGCTCGGCCGTACATCGGCCGATCCTTTGAAGATGTGTTAATGATGGGTTGCCGATGAGGAGCGATGTGAGGCATCGTTGGAGACATCGCTGAAATTTAACTACGAATTGTTTCCTACCGATGACCCCACCAATTCGCAAAAAAGACTCAGTCACCGGCCGATCACTAGTGGTGCCCAGCCGGCAACCACGCCATTTTCATAAAAAATGCATCGGTTTCTCATCGTATACCCCAATGCTGGATAATGTGACTGATACTTTAATCGGATTAAGAACTGTGTAAGCTACCAGATATTTTCTATCTCTGGACGTCGATACAGGATACTTAAGGGAACATTGCTAACACTTATTTGAACATAATATTGACTTTGCACAATACCGGGACATAAAACTGACGCTTATTAAAGTTAATTTTTAAATGGCAATCTATTTTATAAAATTTCAGAATTTATTCCTTATTTATAGTATAACTTGTTAACTTAAATCTGATTTGTTTGTTTCATATTTAATTGAATATAAAGCATTGTACATTATAAAAATGACAGTCAAACTTTACCAAGCGCTCTCATCTGGGCCGCGAATCTCGAAGCGGGGATCTTTGGAGCACCTTCTAAGAGGGAGAGACACTATATAATCAGGAGTCACTTTATTATCAGTGTCAACGATTAGAGTATACTGACCATTGTAGCTTACCAATATCACTGCACAAATGTAAACTTGAGGGAAATCAAATGAAATGAATAAAATTCAGAGCTATACTTGAATAAGGCTGATGCATGTATAGTTTGAAAAATAGATACTATCGATGTAGCTCACGGACTATTAAGCAGCTTGTTTTTTGTTGTAAAAGCATTGCCTTTATTTAAAAAAGCATATATTAAATGAAATCAAAATTGACTCCACAATATTATAATTTGAACATATTTCAAACATTTGGAGCGACTTTACAAGGTTGCGTAGGAAATGTATTCCTTATTGCGGCAATGAGCTAGATCTACGTATACTTTTGATTAAGCCTTATCACCAATGCTATCTATTGAATATGGACAAAATACAATGAGTTTAGAAAAGATGATATCCAACTGAAAATCAATAAAGATTTGTTTGTGCTTTACACATAAATTATACCACGTGTTAATTTTAATAACTCTTTTTTATATACACATGTAATTTCAATTTTAATAACTCCATTATTCATTTATATAAACATTTGATTAAATATTTTTATCATATTGATACAAATACCAAGTGATTTTTGAAAGGTGGATATAAAAATTAATATAATTATGTATCTCATAGTTTCATGTTTAAGATCGTCAGGGATACATGTAACGATTATGCCCTCATTTTCCTGATACGCTTTAACCAATAAATTCACACTAGTATACGCTTTAATTTGTGTCACAATTGAACTGCGGAAACTTCAACGGATAGGAATTAAGTTATAAAACGCAGGTAAAATTTACATGAATATGAACATATCTAAAAACAAAATTACAATCGCCGTTTTAAATCTTGTTATGAAGGGTTATATACTTTTTTCTCTATTTGTCACTGTCACCGTAGCACGATCGGTAGAACGCTTGCTCCGTGATCGGAAAATCATAAGTTTGAACCTAGACTGCTACTGACCTAAGGCACTCATGTCGCCATGTGGTCGAAACTTTGAAATGAAAGTTGGGGGTCCCTCGCATGAAACCTCAAAAGCCAAGACCCTTATCTCGTTAGGTGTTGGCACGATTAATATCACTCACCTCTCAATATTGCGTTAAGTGCCTAAGAGCGGTAGTTTGAAGTCCTTCACAGTTCATGGTAACGTCTTTATGTAAGTTAAACATTTTTGAATGGGACGTAAAAGATCAGTTATTCAATCCAGTGCATTATACAAAGGAACATTATGGAGATTTTTTAACTTTTGGCAGAGGAAAGAAAAAAAAGTCTCGCTGTAATGAAGAAATCTCCTAAAAAAATTATTCAATAAAAAATACGACATTTAACTATTATTCTATTTTCCACCGGATGATGGAAATATTTATAAATATATAATGAAAACTTATAAAATTATTTAGGTTAAGCTTCTAAACATACCAACTCAGCAGAAGGACATTTGATGAAAATAATATCTGTCAATATATAAGTATATGAATAGAATGAATGAGAATAATAATTTGATCCACTTACACTTTGAACTACTACATTGAGGTATATAAGTGTAAGTCAGTAGGGACATAATCTTCTAACTTGATCTTCCTTGTCCGCACTAAACAACAGCCAGGGGTTGGCAGAGCTATGTATGCACATATATTATGTGTCCTTTCGTGTGCTCTTGTGCATTCTCAGGCATACGGTAAGAAAAAATAAAATTTTATTTATTTATTTTCTTAATCTAATAAAATACGATTTGTACAATAAGAACAGGCTGTAGATGGTAAATTTTATCGGAGTGAACACAATCAACTATTCCATTAGAGGGGGGGGGGGGGGGGGGTCCGAAATATTTAGCAATATTGACCATTAACACGAAACATGAAAATTCTCATATTTCTTTGGCGAATATTTCACAACCTTGATTTTTCTTTGCATTTGATAATCAGTGTGTTTACACTTTAAATGTGAAATATAATATTTATAATTAACCCTTTTAAAAAAAAACCTTATATGAAAAAATAATAGAGACAACAGAGACCACTCGCATTGGTAAATGATGACCGTCAAGCGAAAACCACCCTTATGTGCATTTTGACGTTATCGAGAAAAACGAGTGCTAAATTTGACGTCATAAATGTTTACAGTGTACCGAATTTTGCAAATAAATGCAGTGTGAAGACGCATCATTAATTATAATATTTCTTCACACAGTAAATTAATGCTTATACTAAACAGCATAATGAGTAGTCGTAAGTATAATTATTAAACTCCACTGTTTAGTATGAAAAAAATGATTTACATGAAACTGAAGGTGAAAATCCTTTGAAGTAGCGAATACCACGATCTTCACCTTTATTTTCATTTTCGAGGAAAATTTTCTTTTTACTTCTAAAACACAAATATGGGGGAGAAATGGCATATTATCTTTAGACTAGGGCAGCAACAAAATGGACATAGATCTACATTTATTCAACATTATTTTTGTCCCTATTTATTGATATTTTTCTATATTTATGATAAAAAGCATAGAAAACCTAAACAAAGCGTAACGCCAAGGCGTTGGATTTCATACAAAGGTGTGTAAGTTTATTGCAAACTAAACAGCGTTATGTACCAAAAATCAAAAACAAGCTTGAAGAAATGGGGAGGCGGGTAACAGAAATATAATTTATCAGTATATAATTGAAGTTGGACAACAAAGCCCTCAGTACAATTTGGCCGGAAAAATATCCTTGACTATGACAAATGAAAAAGTTCGTTTTGTTTTGCTATGAAAAAGTTCGTTTTGTTCACTTTCTTATTCCTTGTCAAGAACCCCCACCCCCCCTAAAAAAAGAAATAAAAAATCAGTAGCTTCCTATGTGTCTGAAATAATCTACATGTATAAATACTGCAAACGAAGGGAAGTAACCTGCATTATACTTATTCATTGTTACCTGGCAACAGGAAGCGTTCAGTATTCACCGCTTCCTTCAAAGATTTTTCGGTATCTGTGTATTTCTTATTTACATGTTTTTGTTATTTAGAGGGAAAAATAGGAACTGTTGATTTTTCATTCTACAAAATATTTGCTTAAATCACTTCAAAAAAATTAAATTGAAATATTTTTTTAATATGTTGGAATAATAATGCAACATTATGAATCCCTCGATAGTTAATCAAAGACAAATGCAGCCTACATGTTTTAGGAAAAGATGAGAAATCATCATGAAAATGAAATCATTTAATCTCTAAATTATGTTGTATCCTAGTACTACATGGATTGGGGTGGGTATAAGCAACTTATACTTTGATTAGGTTATAGAAATTGAATTAATTAAATTGATTCAAATAAAACTTGAAACTGATGAAATACCATATAGCGGGTAATTTTTTCGGGGTGCGAATTTTGGCTTATGTTGGCGTTTCTATGATAGTCCGCTTAAATTTTAATGGCTAAAATAGTCAGCAATCTTCTTAGTATCCATCTGTCAAGAACGGAAACCTCGCGCCCGCTAAAAAAAAATTACAACAAAATTATTGACATACCTTTGAGTAGACAAAACGCCTAATTTTATACCCGCCCAGAAAACCCGCTATACGGTATTTAGCATGTGGCTAATACTCAGAATTCTATAATTTTAAAAGCTATTAGTTTTAATGTGTCATTTAATCAACCAATCAAACCACAATTACACACCTGTACAGTGACCTAGCATCGTTTTTAAAAGGGGGCAGGCAGAGAAAAAAAATTATAACTTACCTGAAAAAAAAATTACAAGAAAAAAGGCCAAACTCGAAAATCCTAAATCGTTAGGGGG
>PRKT01000653.1:11383-60562 GCA_003671525.1 Saccostrea glomerata
AGGGGGATAAGCCATCAGGAAGTATACATGCAGTGGGATTAACACCATATTCAAGGCTGTTTTTGCAACCCATTGCACCCCTTTCAACAGAATTACGACAGGTGCATTATGCACGGGACTATTATGAGCTTTCGATTCAGCTCCACGTGCATGCATGTACATGTATGACAATTAAGTTGACCTGCAGTATTTTCGGGGTACATATTTGGCCATGTTTGGTATACTTGGTACATGTACATACTATTAGTATAATGCTCTCTATCCTTCTCTCTCGCTCTCTCTCAAAAGGAATTGTATCAATGATTTTTGCACGAATTGTTCACGTCACTCTCGATCCACATTTATGTCCAGAATTTATGTGCGAGGATCGTATATTTTGGTCATTGTTTTCGAAGGTGTATTTCAGGGAAACTGCTAGATTCTATATGCGAAATCAGGTGTTATTTAAAAGTGTCCATGGGACAATGCTTCATCTATCATTTCTTTTCAATATAAAAACAAATGTCATGCCAGGTGCACGAAACGCGTGCTTAAAAGAGAAATCAGCCATCACCAACCCCCTATAAAAATTACATTTTAAAAATTTTATCCTGTGCGGAATTTTCATCCTGAAAAATATTTTTTTTTATTAAAAAAAATATGGACCCTAGCCATACTGCAAATTAAGAATTCACTCCAGGTAATGCATTTTTATATGCATAGCTGAAACAAATACGCATGTAGGTAATTTTGTAATTGTCTTAATTTTAGAAAAATTGTCGTCTACAATTAAGCAGGAAAAAACACATGGTCAATTACTTTCAAATAATTATTTTTTACTTAAAAGAGACACTTATTCATCATAGAGACTTGCTATCAGTCAAAAATTTTACTTCCTATGCAAGCCCTGTACATTGATAAAAGGTGGTGGATGTTGGAATTCCTTTAATAAGTAAAAGATATAGTGAGGGAGAGAAGTTTATTGATTTGTGACCTTGCTTTCCACCACGAGGCGCGACAAATGCGCATTTTCAGAACATAAGAAAGGGGGGTGTCCTTCCAATTACTGGAAGTTCTGTGCCAAATTTAAAGTTTCAATGGGTATAAGTTATATTGCAGCAATGTGTATTATATGCATCTTTAATGTGGTGTCAGAGATGACAATTACTTTGATAAAGCACTTCAGGCCATTTGAGTGAGATTAATAGAGAGATACAATCGAATCTGTTCCTCAAACTGCTCCAAATTTGAAAAAAAAACCACAAGGGCAGAAAGTATTTTCGACGAACGCCTTGATTTAATTTATGTGTGAAATAATACAAGTATACTTTCTCTCTCGTCGCGGATTCGAATCCCACCGCGGGACGTGGAGACCGGTCCTTCGGATGAGACCGTATAAACCAAGTTCTCGTGTCGCAGTAGGCGCTGGCACGAAAAATATCCCTACATTGTACCTGCCCAATGGACCTCAGGACAGAGTATAATACACAATTTTTCTCCACCGGAAAACAGTGGTGTCTCCATATGAGTGAAACATTCTCGAGAGGGACATTAAACAGTATATATGTACAACCAATCTGCTTCTCTGGAAAATGATAGGACCGTTTGTTATCAGAATGCCCCTTATTAGCAAACATAATTTCCGTATTTCGAATTTATTCAAATTCGTATACATGAGACACAGGAAATTTTTTCTGTGGCCTTATAAATTTATATATGTATACAGAACGTTCATGTATTGTCAATTCGCAACAGTTACTTCCATTCATATGTCGACTCGACATACCATGATCATGAAATTGATCAAATTGTTCAATCATAAAATGACGAGAAAAAATCTTCTGAAACAAAAGAGCATTGAAACTATCAATCTGATCTGAACTATGTACATGTACTTTTTTCCTTTATTTCCTCTTGGGGGGGGGGGGGGGGGAAACATCTGGTGTCTCTTTTTTAAGGGGGGGGGGGGGGATAAAAACCTGGTATTTCTTCTAAAATGCTAAAATTATCGATCATAAAAAGTGACAATAACAATATAAATAAATAAAAATCACTTATGTAATGTCATTTGTTATCCGAGGTGATTTTTCTTGTGCATTTCTTACAATAAAACCATGGAAATGTGGGAACAAAAATATTGACGTTGTCCGATAAAACACGTCGTCATAACGAAGAATTAGTATTTTTTATTTGAAAAAATTCACTAATTTTTAGTCTTTGAACAACTCCATGTTATATATCATTTGAAAGAGGAGAAAATTGTCTATCAGGATCACTAAACAACTCAAAATGTCAAAATTTTCAAGGGTGGTTTTTGCTTGACGGTCTTCAAATGTGACTGTTTGCAATAAAGTCTTGACAAACCCAGTTAACACCGGGACAAGGGTAAAAAACGCCGAAAAAATACGGAAACGGTGTGCACATGCGTCAGTGAAAGCAACACCACCCCCAAAGTTGATCAACTCAAAAACCCAAATCGCTCAATTATTTTCTTTCAGTTTTCGGGTGAATGTAATGATCATGATAGCCAATGTTTTCATGTCATTTTTAGGGGTGGAATGGTATCGATTATTCAAGTGGCAGGATGAATTACCTTATCTTAACGTGACTCTGTTACGCGTTAACATCATCCTCATACTTGATTGTAATCCATGCCAGAACTTTTCTGATCACGGTAAAGGCGTTCTATTTTGGAAAAATGCCATCGACTGCACAACAAGCCATTGTTGCCCTTGTCACTATTAAGGCATTTCAAAGGTCGGTCCCCATGGAACAACATCAACTATTACAAGATTGCCAAAAATCCTCATCGTATGTTTACACTGAAAACCACGATGTATATACCTCATGTGCATCAAATGGTATAAGATGAGCTATAAAAGTGTCGTCGTCAAGTTGCACGTGCTTTTATTATCATTATCTTAGTTCTTTCTCTACATGACGATTTACACTTAACGGTTGAATAATTCTGAACACTAATTTGAGAGCATTTTATATTATGCACGAATCTTATCTGAACAGTTTCCAAATTTTCGGTCATGTATTAAAAAATCGCATATTATGGTACCCTGCTTTTCCTTTTCCTCAAATAATCACTTTGTGTGGTTCATGATTTTAACAAGAATATTGGAGTTTTTTGATAATATGATATAAATGTTAATATTCAGACTTTGGAATTCTAAAATATAAAACCAAGTAAACAAAACTTTGTAAGGAAGCACAAAACACAGACATTCCAGATGTGGGTTAAGAAAACATCCTCTCTTGACCATTTACACGAACAGTAAGTTCTGTGCATTGGTCAGGTACTGTAACTGGTACAAATCATAATGAAGTCCGAAAAAAATGAAAACTTTAAAGTAACATGAAACAGCTAGGCAAATTAAGATGAATTATTTAAGGAATAACTGTCTTATTTTTCGATTTCATGATGTGATAAATCGATTGAAATGCGTGATAATAGGCATAAAATTATCACGTAAACCAATCGATTGATCATCGTCATGAAATCGAAAAAATAAAAACTGACAGTTATTCCTTATATTCACATGCTCCTGATTCCGCCAATCCACGTGCTACAAGCCCTGCTTCTGGTCTCTCTTTGTCCTGCCTTGCACGTGATTTTATTTTTTTACAAAAATTATTTGTAATTTTATCTTTGACGAAGACATTGGACATGTAAATATTTCTATATCATTGTTATTAATGAAAAAGGCATGTCTTGTTGCAAGTTGCAATTGCATTTCTATATTCTTTACACTTCACAAAGATAGGTACCGATGTATGACAATAGCGATGTTTTAAGTAGGTACTGTGGATACTGTGGATAAATGTATATCTAGCACAACAAAACTTCTAAACAAATATATAGTTATAAAATGTTCTACAAAAACATGTTCGATTTATAGTACAGTATTTCCATAAATCTATGTTTGTATGTATGTTGTGTAAAGTTCCTCTCGAGAATTTCTCACTCGCATGGAAACGCTACCACTTACCGGTGGACACCTGCAATACTGTCCTTTATTCCGCCCTTTGCTTCATTAAGCAGGGAAGGATCTATTTGTCACAGCACCTACTGCGACACGGGACCTCGTTTTTTTTATGGATTCATTCAAAGAACCTGTCCGCACGTCCCAGAGCAGGATTCTAATCCGCAACATAAGCATCAACCCCTTACATCGAGACTGTAGGGCAGGCGCTTTATCCAATATGCAAAGCAATAAGTTGGCGACACCGATCTATGACAATGTTCTTAAACATATATAAATATCAGCTGATGGTAAAAACTATATTCTGCCATTTTAAATATAAAATATTATATAGTTTATGTTGATTATTATTATTCGTAACAAATAAGAAACTAGTACAGGTGCATTTAACTTTTTAAATACTCAAATGTTGAATAAACATTAAACCGGATCTCATTATTATGATTTTGTTCACAGCAGCAGATTTGACACTTTGTTTTAAAACTTGACAATTGAGACGCTCAAATCCCATAAACGTAAGCAATTGCTTAAAAACGAGCAGAATGAGATAGGCCTAATGTATAAAAACATGCAGGTTATACATAGAAAGGGTATGTATATTACAAAGGGTTAATATTAAGAAATCACAAAGAGATTACTAAAAAATGCAAAAGGATTTTTTTTTTCTTTTCTTTTTTTTTTTTTTAGATTTTTTTCTTTAATTTTTCTGTTAAGATACATTTTGGATAAAGTAAACGCGTATGTGTATGTTTTATTTTATGCATAATTATTTAAATGAAACAGAAAATAAAGTGTAATTCCTAGACAAAAAAGTCAAATGTTTGAAAGATATAGTTGACCTTAAACTTGAACTCTCACCAACAAGATTACACTGAGAATCTTATTGTGTGTTTTTTTTTTTTTTGAAAAAAATGAAAAAAAAAACTTTCTCTTACGAATTCATTGCTTGTAAAATAATTTCCTCGTAAAGTATTTTTTTTTATAAATTACATGTTAAATAGGTTATGCGAAATATTTCCTCATTTAAAAACATGACTTTGTATTTAAATAAAGAAACAGGAAAAAAAAATATAAAGTATCATTATTTTTGCTTCTTTTTGTATTTTAGGACACTGAAGCTATAAAGAAAATCATTGAAAAAGATCGAGTACACTGTCAATATTTGTATTACGACGATTATGAAAATCAAGATCTGTTTATTATCACTTGTAAAAATATATATTTCGTTGATATCTTTTACCATTTTTATCAACTTATATATAATTATTCTGATATTTCCATTGCCAACAAATTTTATGATAGTTTGTTATATATTAAAATGTGTAGCATAGTGTCCGCATCAGTACATATGTAAACAATCATTCGTTCATTTCATTACATTATTTACTTTTGACCTAATTTTCAGGGAATCCAATGGCTTTAAAATTGAATTTTATCTGATGTAAAGTATCTTTCTTGATAAAACAACCTGTAATGTTTACATACAGATACACTATTCAATTTTAAATACTTTTTGCTCTATTACTGTGTCTGGTTGATTTCGGAGTTTTCACGAGCTAACAATTATTTCAATGTCACATTTCGGTTCTTTACAGTGTGTGTATCAATAACATATACGGTAAAAGCAGAAATATTCGTGGGGGATTAAATTTCGTTTATTTCGTTGTCAACAATTATCAACGTAATTAAATCCCACATGAAATTTTCACATGACTATGTAATGAATAGGGATACTCTCAAAACAAAGAAGTAAGATGCCCACGAGACTATTTTAAAAGACAAATCAACAAAATTTGTGATTTTACAGTATAACTGTTTTATTTATCAAACCAAAACAAAATTATACAATGCCGAATCTAAAAGTTAAACTCAAATGGCCGATGCCTGCATGTACACCTTCTAACATCCGTGAAACCAAGTACATTTTTTTAAAACACTTTATTTGAAATACATTAACTTTACACCAAACTTAGTTATACATGTATGTACGATATGTAGATATATAATTTTTTTTATAGAAAATTTGGCATATCAAAAACCAACATGGCAAAGCTCAACTCATGACCCTGCATATAGTAGTTCTTCCAGAGCTGTTGATGGCCTGAGAACAGATCTCTCTTATCTTGGAAGACAATGCAGTATTTCTAGGGATTTGGAAAGCACCGCCACGTGGTGGGTGAACCTTGAAGGAACCCGAGGCATAAATTCCATCGTCATTTATTACAGGACAGACAACGTTTTTTGGGGTACGTACTGACTTTATTTTTTTCAATTGATTCATTTGATTTGCATACTGAAGAAGTACTTTTTTCGCATATGGTATTAATTTAGACTATGTACTGTACGGAGTCACATTTTTTTCGCGAAAATTTGTTCTATCAAATGTAGAGATGGAGGGCAAAAATCTTTTTTTGCAAATTACCAAATAGCTAAATAAAAATAAATCATCGATTATCTAGCTGAATAAACAATAAAATGTCAGAAAAAGTATCTGTATCGCAGTACATTGTCATTTAGCCACTTCTCAAAAGACTTTTACTTTTTCTTTTTAGAATAACTTGAATAACAAAGTATTCCATGATATTATACTTTTTCAACAGGATATGTATTTAAAATTTGAAAGAAAAAAAATGAACAAATGTATGCATATTAATTGAACATTTCCATATTTAAAAATGTTTGCAACTTTATACATTGTTAGAAAACTATTAATTTGCTATGGAAAAACAAAATAAAATTTTCAGATTCAGGAAATGCTTACACAACCAGATTTCTAGGATTTTACGTGTATATTTCAAATACAACAAACAGACTCGATGGCCATTTATGTTTTCATGACACAAGTTACACCAGGGCGACGATACCAGCTGTCGCCAACATAAGTTGTCCTGCACATGGACGATACGTCATCTACTATAACGAAAGACTGCAAGGCTTAATCTATCCATCTGGATATTCGCAATATGCATTTACTGAGCTTTGTGAGGTCGAGGTTTTTGGTAAGATTTAAATTATTATTATTATATATTTTTTTATCCATCTGGATATTCGCAAACTGCATATATTGAGCTTTGTGAGGTCGAGGTTTTTGGTAAGGTTTAAATTATTATTATTATATTTTTTTATCCATCTGGATATTCGCAAACTGCATATATTGAGCATTGTGAGGTCGAGGTTTTTGGTAAGATTTAAATTATTATTATTATAATTTTTTTTATTTCCAATGAAATAAAATGCACAGCTGATTTGTTTTATTAATATTTCATTTTTTTTGGCCTATACATTGAACAATACTTTGTTCGATGATGAAAAATTAGATATTTTAGATAAAAGTTAGATATGCATTAAAAAAAATGAACCATCGCCAATGACGACTGATGAATTCATGATAAATTAGATAAGAATCTGATTACATATCTTCAGGTTGTTCCGATCCTACAAGTTACGGTTCAGATTGTTCTCACCAATGTTCTTCACACTGCCTCCAGTATTGTCACATAGAGTCAGGACAATGTCCTCAATGCGGGCCTGGATACAAAGGAAATAGATGTGAACAAGGTCAGCATATAATGTCACACTACATTATTTGTTGATGTCCAGTTGCTTATATGAGTTTTAAATATGATGAAAATCAAATCTTTTAACCAAACAATTAAACTATGTTAATTTTCCGTTTTATCAAGAACTAATATTAATAAGTAATGTTATCACATTCTTACTTACTTTGATATGTTATTTGAAGATATAATAGCTAGAATTTCTGATGTATATATATTTTAATATACACGCATACTTTGTTTTTAAACAACGAAAACGAAGTTTCGGGGGTATATAGCCTTTGTCGTCTCCGTCCATCTGTCAGTCTGTTTGTTTGTCTGTCTGTCTAGTTGTTTGTTTGTCTCTCTGTTTGGCTGTTTGTCCGCAAAATCTTTAACCTTGCCCATAATTTTTGAATCAGTGGAGCTATGATTTTCATATTTTAATTTGTATTTCTTGTGACATACCCTTTCTTTGGGATACCACAAAGTTTGACATTTTGGCCTTGCCCTTTAAGCTTTACCCACTTTTACACAAAAATTTCAAACCTTTGCTTTGGCCATATCTTTTGAACAGTAGATACCAGAACATTTATACTTTACATATGTATTTGTTGTGGCAAAACCTTTTATTGGATACCACCAACCTTGATCTTTTGACCTTTACCTTAAAGATTTCCGTACTTATGAAAAAACTTTAACTTCGGCAATGACGTTTCAACTGTAAAGGCTAGAGCTTCCATGCTTCAATAATCTTTGTAAAAGACCATTCACTGGATATGAAGAACATTGACCCTTTCACCTTGACCTTGGAGTTTAACTTACTTTAAAAAAAAACCTTGAACATATCCTTAAAATGGTAAGAGCTATTGCTTTCATAATCTATTTAATTCTTATGAAAACACCTTTCTTTTGATATGAAGACATTTTACTTTTTGAACTTGACCTTGGAATTTGACCTACTTTTTAAAATGTTTAATAACTTCCATACTTGACATATTCATTTCTTGCTGCAATACCGTTTATTGGATACCGATAATTTTGCCTTTTTGATCCTTTTGATCTTGACCTTGAAGATTTCCGGACTTGTGAAAAACTTTAACCTTTGCAATAACTTTGAACACAGTTAGAGCTAGGGCTGTCATACTCACATATGTATTGTTTGTGGCAAAACCTTTCATTGGATACCAATAACCTTGACATTTTGACCTTGACCTTAGAGATTAACGGACTTTTTAACGGTGAGGACTAGGGCCTTCATACTCAATATATATAATTCTTCTTACAAGACTTTTCATTGAACACCAACAACCTTGAGCCTCTGACCTTGATCTTGGAGTTTAACATTCTTTTAAAATCTTTTTAACCTGGCCATAACTTTTAAACGGTTAGTAAAAGGGCTTCCATTCTTCACCTATCTAATTTTTTTTGTGGCAAAACCTTTTATTTGATGCCAAAACCCCTTTCCTTCTGACCTTGATTTTTAAGAATTCTATGAAAAAATAACTTGGAACAGATGGTGATAGGGCTTTCCTATTGCACAATTGTATTTTCAGTTAGAATAACCTACTTTGGATACTCATCTATTAAATATGCATTTTAGAAAGTTAAATCTTCCCTATGTTGCCATATGGGGGCATCAATATTTTTTAAACACATCTTTTTTTTTCTATATTTTTAAAATCTTTGTATCTCTTTTTATTTCATGAAAGAATGTGATGATGGGTTTTTTGGGGAGCAATGTAGTAGGACCTGTGGACATTGCAAACAATTGAGTGAATGTCATCCGGTGAATGGAACCTGTATGCATGGATGTTATACAGGATATGAAGGACAATTTTGCAATATCAGTATGTTCAAATTATTTAAAAAAAACTACCTCAACAAAACATTTTACTTGCACATGCAAGTAAAAAAAAACATACCAAATAATTGATGTAGATTGAACATGCCCAACCTTTAACCCCGTAACCACACATTTTAGCGCAAATACCATTTCCTATTTCTAAGGCAAAATCACGCATTTACCGTTTCGCCGCAATCACGTATTTTTCACGTAGTTTCAAAAGAACATTTCATCTTCTATTCAATGCCATTTCCCTTCTATTCTATAATTCTTAAAATCTCATAGATTTAGGAAAGTTATATCCTTATTAAAATATTACTTCATATCTGTTTACGATATACCTAAGAGAAACTTGTATGGAGCTAAAAAGTGCTTGCGGGGAAAAGATAACCCATATTCCTGTCACGTTAACTATACGTGTATGTTGCATCACAGTTTATTAAGTTTTAAAGAGTTAAACATTTATTTTATTTATCCTAAAGCATGTGCAGACGGATTCTTTGGAGAAAATTGTGTCCACAAATGTAACAGTACGTGTTACGGATGTAACAAGACAAATGGTGTTTGTGAAAACGGATGCCATTCGGGGTGGAAAGGAACCTACTGTCATGAAAGTAAAAGCCCTTAAAATATATATCTTCTTTGTGATTTTTTCTTATAAAGAATCTTTATAATCACTCATATTGAAGAATAAGGCATTGCATGTATCTCTGAAAAATAAGCATAGACTTTTGATATAATTTTATCAAATACAGTAGTAAAAGATAAAGGATGGGAAAAAAAACTTTTTTATATAATGCTTTATCTTCAAAAATGTTCATACATACAAAAGAACAAAAATACACACAAAAACACACCTTCACACACCACACGCACTCTGTGCACCTTTCCATGAATACCAGCTGTTCATTGTTACATGTCAAGTGATAACTGGATTTTTTATGTATGAAAATTCAAATCAAACATTGCCCATTTAGTTTTTGACATTTTAGTTCTTAAATGAAAATTGCTTTCACAAATTCTTTTTTTAACTTTCCTATAATGCTAAATGTTAATTGATTCTGTAAATTTAGGTAAAGTGCATTGAGTTCTTGAGCAATACAAGTACTTTTTCCTAAGAAGACGAGGAAATCTGTTTTATATATGAAATGAAGGAGGATAAATGGATCATGTTTAGTCCACCTTCATCAATTTTTCCTATCAATGTATTTCATTTAACTTTTTCTACATTATATGCTAAAATAAATTTAAATAATTTTTTTATTGATCTCATTAAGTAATTCCTTTGATGGATTTGGGAGGGCTGAAAATAGGTGTTCAAATTTTGAATAACAATCGCTTTAATAACTGTAATCTTTCCTATTGGGGTCAAATCTCTTTTCGCCCATGATGCAAGCAATTATTTCATAGAATTTTTCTTGGATCGATAATTAATAGACACAATATTTTTTTGTAAAAATTTTTCTAATAGCTTAAAGGTATCAGCACTCCAATTCATTTTTAAGTCATCACGTAGAGTTTGTTTTGATCCTTCCTTGCTTCCCAACCATAATGCTTGAGGTTTTAAGGATTGAAAAACCTTGCAACGACATTCTACTTTTTTCTTGTTTTGTCCTACAATATTCTGAAAAAAAAACACTACGGTGATTGAAAATTAAAAATATATGATACAATTTAAAAACTCCAATAAGTTTTGCTGATCATAAATGTTTCAATTAAAAGTAGCAGATCGTATTGATTGACAATGCTAATTTTCAGAATGCGACGGCGGATTTTATGGAAATAAATGCAGTATGCTTTGTGGACACTGTATCAACTCAGAACAATGCCAACCAATAAACGGGACATGCATGAGTGGTTGTGACCCAGGATACCGAGGGATGTTATGCAATGAAAGTAAGAAAATTTCTAATTTCAGCATTCTAGATATTTTTTGTTCTCCATTTCCAAATCTTTAAATTATTATCTATGCATTTAATTTGATTACCGTGTAGCATGTAAGAACGGAACGTTTGGACGAAATTGTCTAGAAATCTGCAATGGTACATGCTATGGTTGCAACAGAACAAATGGTAAATGTGAAAATGGTTGTCATCCAGGGTGGAAAGGCGAATACTGCTATGAAGGTACATGTAAGCTAGCAAAAGATGTCACCATTAATAAAAAAATTTATCATTCATAGTTATCCTTATACTTATCATCCATTTATTTGAGAAATGGTCTCGTATTCCCACTGCTTAAGAAGCTTATCAATGCATCACACTGTTCGAATCCTTTGGAATTGAACCAAATGCTATCCAAGAAAATCCATGTTCAGTGCATCTTATAAAATCATTCTGATTGGCTTCCTTACTCCAATTAAGAATTTTCTTTTGAGTCGCGTCTCCAAATGAGTGAAAAACTATCCAAAGGGACGTTAAACAATATACAATCAATGTATAATGCTTAAGAAATAAAGTAAAATATTAAAAAGAATGTTATAAAAATTGATAAAATTGCTTCACATACATGTATCCTAGCCGCTTTCTCAATTAATAAAAATTTCAGAAAATTTGCACCGGATAGTGCATTTTTACCCTATTTCAACTTAAAACTATTGAGATAGTAACTAAACAACTGCACTGTCAACATTTGTGCAGCAATACCATAAATACTTGAAATATTCTGTGTCTAATAAAACCTTGATTCTGAAGACCAAAGTTGAGTATTCCCTTGCGCCGAAGCTTATTTGTTGATATCTGTTGATGTTTCTTATAAACTTTTGTAGTACAGAATCATGACGTCATAATATGGCGTCATAATTTGCACTGGCTACGGCATGTCGTTGGTACCAAGTTAGTATTAAAAAAAACAAGTTTTCACTTTTTCTGCAAAATAAGTTCAGACCTTCTGAGTTTAAATTAGTTTATTGCATAGAAAACCCTATACATTGTCTTGACTTACTTGCGTAATCTGCACACTTTTGCAATAGTACACCACACGGGTGCTTCTTTTAATTTATTTTTACTTGCCTTTATGTTACATTGTATACCCAGTCTTAATTTAATTTTCAGTTTTAAGATTCTCTTCAACTTTGTGTAACAAGTATTTCAACAATTTATTTATAATAAATGTAATAACGATACCCATATCTTTTTGTTTTACTAAAGAAAAACAAAACCTAACCTTGCTTTTCTTTGTTATAGTCTTTGATACAGAATTTCAATATATCAGCTGAATTTTTGTAAATATGTTGAAAAATTAAAATGAATGAACATTTTTTTCTCTCATAAAAATTCCCCTTATTTAATTTATCAAAAGAGTTTTGACATTCCTTTATCCATTCCCAGTTGCAAAAAAGCAAAAACAAAAAATACAATTAATAATAATAATAATAATAGATAATAAAACCTTTTAGAATGTGACGGCGGTTTCCATGGAAATGATTGCAGCATGTATTGTGGACATTGTGTTAACTCAGAACAATGTCACCATATAAACGGGACTTGTATGAACGGTTGTGATGAAGGATATGAAGGAAATTTTTGCAATGAAAGTAAGGCATCCTGGAATTCTATATGTGTATTCTAACGATGCTCTCGTTCTAAGATATGTTTATAGACTACATATTTTTTGTAAGTTTTCATACACTGCATCTATTACAGCCTGTAAAAACGGAACATTTGGACAAAACTGTCTTGAAATTTGTAATAGTACGTGTTATGGCTGTAATAGAATAACCGGACGTTGTGAAACTGGATGTTATCCTGGGTGGAAGGGAGATTATTGTCATCAAGGTAAGTTATATTTTATCATTCATGTTTTAAATACATGAAATTAAGATATCATACAAGTTAGTAACACAATCATTCAAGAGCATCTATTAGCCCAATTTTAAAGTATTCATATTTAAATGTAACTTATATTGACGATTTTCATTTCATCTTTCGAAACATAAAACTTAAACCTGATGATAATCATGAACATAATTTTCATTTAACACTTAAGGTGCATAATAAGGTGACGCAATATTGATTTTTCTAATGAGAAATTCTAGATCTTGAATTATTACAACAGTTTTTACATTACTTGTTTCAACAGGGCAAAAGATTATGTTTGTTTTTATTATAATTATATTCTTTAAACATCATTGTAGAATGTGATGGGGAATTGTACGGAAATGACTGCAGCCTGATTTGCGGACATTGTGTTAACTCAGAACAATGTCACCATATAAACGGGACTTGTATAAATGGTTGTGATGAAGGATATGAAGGAAATTTTTGCAATGAAAGTAATGCATCTTGGAATTCTATATGTGTTTTCTTACGATGCTCTCATTCTAAGATATGTTTATAGACTACATATTTTTTGTAAATATTCATACACTGCATCTATTACAGCCTGTAAAAACGGAACATTTGGACAAAACTGTCTTGAAATTTGTAATAGTACGTGTTATGGCTGTAATAGAATAACCGGAAGTTGTGAAACTGGATGTTATCCTGGGTGGAAGGGAGATTATTGTCATCAAGGTAAGTAATATTTTATATCATTCATGTTTTAGATACATGAAATTGAGATATCATACAAGTTAGTAAGACAATCATTCAAGAGCATCTATTAGCCCAATTTTAAAGTATTCATATTTAAATGTAACTTATATTGACGATTTTCATTTCATCTTTCGAAACATAAAACTTAAACCTGATGATAATCATGAACATAATTTTCATTTAACACTTAAGGTGCATAATAAGGTGACGCAATATTGATATTTCTAATGAGAAATTCTAGATCTTAAATTATTACAACAGTTTTTACATTACTTGTTTCAACAGGGCGAAAGATTATGTTTATTTTTATTATAATTATATTCTTTAAACATCATTGTAGAATGTGATGGGGAATTCTACGGAAATGACTGCAGCCTGATTTGTGGACATTGTGTTAACTCAGAACAATGTCACCATATAAACGGGACTTGTATAAATGGTTGTGATGAAGGATATGAAGGGACTTTTTGCAATGAAAGTAAGGCACATTGGAATTCTAAATGATGTTTTAAAAAAATCTTTTTTCCAAGGATTTCCTCAAAATACGTTATAATGATTAATATGATAAATTTTTCGAGCCTTGTGTGCCTTTCAGCCTGTCAAAACGGAAGATTTGGACGAAACTGTCTAGAGATTTGTAATAGTACGTGTTATGACTGTAACAGAACAACAGGAAAATGTGAATCTGGGTGTCAGCCAGGGTGGAAGGGAGATTATTGTCATGAAGGTAAGCAATGTTGTTTAATATAAGATTTTTTATGAAAACAGCTAGAGGCATCTTGCTTGCTAACAACAACGTCTCATCAAAATTTACTTAAATAATATATTGCAAGGATATAATACTACTTAGAAGTCAGTATGACGATCACACATGATCAATTCTGACATCAAGATGTCCCATTGTAAAATATACATAGATAACTTACATTCACAATTTTATTTTCATCTCCTAAAATCTTAAAGGTCGGCCTGATTATAAGCAGATGCACATTTTCATAGAACACTTAAAGTACAAAGAAAGGTGGTGGCGCGGCATGTTGTTTCCTGTTGAAATTTCCAAAATGCTAAAATTATAGCAGTTTTGACATTACTCTGATCAAAAGAGCTAAGACAAAAATATTTTTTTAATTATAATTATTTCTGAAATATCTTTTAAGAATGTGAAGACGGATCCTACGGAAACAATTGCAGTATGACTTGTGGACATTGTGTTAACTCAGAACAATGTCACCATGGAAACGGGACTTGTATAAATGGTTGTGATGAAGGATACGAAGGCAATTTTTGCAATGAAAGTAAGGCACAATGACAGATTCCTACACATTTTCTTCAAACATTTTGTTTTTTTAAGGATTACCTCAAGATACGATAATATGATTAATTTTTGAAGCCTTATACGCCTTTCAGCCTGTAAATACGGAACATTTGGACGAAACTGTTTTGAGACGTGTAATAGTACGTGTTATGGCTGTAACAGAACTGATGGTAAATGTGAAACTGGGTGTCAGCCAGGGTGGAAGGGAGATTTCTGTCATGAAGGCAAGCGATCTATTTCACCTGTTTGTTTTTACCATAAATACACTAAGAACTTTTATACCTTGGCACATTGAATATATAGAAATATTAAACAAAAATTCGTCATACGACTTTACTGGATCATTCTTGACATTTTATCCAAACATCTACCATCCATTTTGAATGCTTGTTATTATCTAGGCATGTTTTGCAAAATATTTTGTTGGATTTAACATGGAAAAAAATCATATTTAAATGTCACTTTTTACAAGATTTCATTTACAATTTAATTTGATTGTGTTTTGTATTTAAAAAATTAATTTGATTGCTTTTTTCTTAATTATACGGGAGCACATGCAGTATAAATGTAACACGTAAATTTAAAATCTACACAATGCACTAACAGAAAAAAAAAATGCGAAATTAAAAGTCTAAGCTTCAAAAATCTGTATTATTAAAATAATTTACATTCACACACTAAAGAATAGATGCAAATTTCCTTCTTTTATTTAAAATGTAAAATATTTGAATATTTATTGTAGAATGCGATGGTGGACTTTTTGGAGAACAGTGTAATAAATCTTGTGGACATTGCAGAAAACCAGACGAATGTCATCCAATTAATGGGTCGTGTTTGAATGGTTGTTCAGAAGGATATGAGGGGCAATTATGCAATGAAAGTAATTATTAGAGAAAATGAAAGAGACAATTCTCGGTTAAATTTGTATATTCTGTAAACCACAGGTTTCATAGAAATTTACGGACAAGGGAGCTTTCAGTAATAAATATCTTCTAGATAACATAAAGTACATTTCTAATAGAAATGTTATATTTTTCTCTATAAACGTTTAGCTTGTTCTTATGGATTCTTTGGAGAAAATTGTCTCAACACCTGTAACGATACATGTTACGGGTGCAACAGAACGAATGGTATTTGTGACAATGTCTGCCATCCCGGTTGGAAAGGGGAATTCTGTCATCAAGGTAAAATTAAAGAAAAAATATTCTCAAAAGCTCAAACTGAAATAAGAAATATAATGATCAGTTATTTTATTTTCTCTTTCTCTATTCATTTACTTACTTTTTAAAAAAAGTTTTGCCATAGCCAGGCAAAAATAATGTAAGAAAAGACTACAAATATACGTTATAATATTGCTAGTTCTCACTTAGGATTTTATTTGTCGATTTTTTCAACAACTTTTTCCTTTGTCAGTTTTACAAAAATTGAAAAAAAAAAGATTTACACATTTTTTTTTTAGAAAAAGAGACTGAATTAATGCATTAAATTTGTTCTAGAATGCGATGGTGGATTTTACGGAATTAACTGCAGCATACTCTGTGGAAACTGTTTTACCCCAGAGCAATGCCATCCGATTAACGGAACATGTTTACACGGTTGTGATGAAGGACATAAAGGGATTTTCTGCAATGAAAGTAAGATGTCTGTGAATTTTCAAAAATTTTTTTTAAAATTGCTACTGTCAAAAATGTTCGGATATTTACATGATCAATGTTTGTTTCATTATATTACACTTTAGCATGTCAAATTGGAAGATTTGGGAGAAGCTGTATAGAGATCTGTAACAAAACATGTTATGGTTCTACATGTAACAGCACAAACGGTAAATGCGATAACGGGTGTCATCCAGGATGGAAAGGAGATTTCTGTCACGAAGGTTTGCATTAAAAAATATAATTATAAAATTCTAGATTGCCTTGATTTTTAATTAGTCATCACCTTTTAGAGAAAATGGGATGATCGTAGTAAAAACAATTATAAATACAAAGGTAAAGGCAAAAATGAAAGAAAAAAAACCTTTAAGTATGTAAACATCTTTACGCATAGACAGAAGTCATTTTCGTCAGAAGGAAATGATTAATGGAACATGTATCATAATGTAACTTTATGCTTCCTCATTCCAGCAAAAATTAAATGAACAGTAACCTAGAATACTATAACTTAAAACGTGTATGTGTTGAAATTGTTTTTTATTAATTATATATATTTCAAGCTAGTATATACAAAACCAAAATGTGACAAGCAAACACCGGTTGAGACCAATTAAAATTTACATTCATTAGCAAACTGTGCAAGTCTAGACTTACAAACCTGTATATTAGAAGTTTTGTAACTATAACCATTGAATCACAATAAGTGGTATGATACATCAAAATTACAATATTCCAAAATACTTGTATGCAAACATACATGACTAGAAAAATCATTGTAAGTGACAGAAGGTGAGGTCCAAAGGCTCATAGCTCAAAATTCTTTTTCATAAAAATGGAAGAGGTGGGATGGTTTAAATTTTATCTCTCAGCCTCGTCTACAAAACATGTCTACTCTCTTACAAATCGTATAAAGCGACGCTAACTCTAGACCAATCAGATTGCAGCAATGAACCTAAGGCTCCCAGTGGAGAAAAATTGCAGCGGCCCTTGTAATGGTTTACAGTTACAACTAATTTACTATATAAACAATATATATGTTGAACATAGCACAAATACGAACACAACTTGCAATATTAAATCATTTGTCAGCATAAAACTATTTACTGACATAAATGATATTTATTATGGTCCATGTAGCAAACATTTAAATCAAAGTACATAAGTAAAAAAAAATACAAAATAAAAGATTGGTACTTTGAAAAAAAAAATGATTGGAACTTATCTAGTTAGTGGTAATTACGATATATATATATTCAGGCATTGTCAGGTTGGGAAAATACTAGTTGTATCATCAAAGAATGAATGAGACCATAGTCTTAGATTTAAAATGTTCGATCATGAAGAAAAAAAAGTCAGGGTGATCTTATCAATAAGCAATAATTCTGAAGTTGACGAAGCATTTTCAAATCTGTTCAAATAATGACGTTAGAAGTAGGATGATATAACATAGGAATTCAGTATATTACTAGTACTTTAGGTAGAAAAACGGATAAGTATCTATACAGTGCGCTGTGTAAAGGAAAAAATCACATCTGTGGACAGAAAAAAATAATCTTTGTAGGTTGATAAAGCATAATAGAAGTATGTGAATTAAAGTTTGAATATATCACGAACTCTGGGAACTAGGTTTGTTCAAAAACATTGGAGAATTGTTGTTCATGTGAAGTTGTGGATGTTGTTTTTAAGTTTTCTGAACGGCAAGACAGAGTTGACCAAGGTATCTCTTTGAAACGTTAAGTCATGGACTTTTGTTTGCTTAATAGTCAATATGTTATTTTTTTCTCTAAAGACTGTGATGATGGGTTCTATGGCAAGAAATGTAACATGACCTGTGGATATTGCAAGGATTCAGAGGATTGTTACCCAATAAACGGGACGTGTTTGAATGGATGTTCGGCGGGATATGAAGGAGAGCTTTGCAACAAAGGTATATCAAAAACAAAATAACGGAAGAATTGTATTTCAAAACATGATATTACAATCTCATGTCATAAAAATGTTATTATCAAAAATTTTCCTTCAAGCATGCAGTCAAGGATATTTTGGAGAAAACTGCGTCAGTACGTGTAACAATACATGCAAAGGATGTAATAGAACAAGCGGGATTTGTGAAAATGGTTGTCATCCTGGATGGAAAGGAAAGTACTGCCATGAAGGTAAATACATTTATAAACCTATCACAATGTTAGAGTTTAAGATCCTCGGCTGCTTTCAACGAAAAAAAAGATAAAAGAATTTTAAAAAATTAACATTATTGCACATTGTTTGTTAAGTCACCTTCCTCCTCTGAAAAAGAAATGTACAAAAATTCAATATAAATACCATTGCTTGGCTGATAATATATTGTTTTAATCTTAGAATGTGACAATGGATTTTATGGAGATAATTGCAGTGGGGTGTGTGGATATTGTTGGAGGTCAGAACAATGTCAGCCAAATAATGGAACGTGTGAACATGGTTGTGATGAGGGTTTTGGAGGAATATTATGCAAAAAAGGTTAGATATGTTTCCCAGGTGTCTTGTTCATATTAAAAAAAAACTATAAATATTTTTATTTTTATGTCTTTTTGACTTTATTGCAAATAACATATGAAAAACAATCATTTGGTAAAAAAAATGATATTCTTTACAGCATGCATGAACGGAACATTTGGACGAAACTGTCTGGAAACCTGTAATAGTACATGTAGAGGATGCAACAGAACAAATGGTATCTGTGATAATGGGTGTCATCCTGGTTGGCAAGGAGAATTCTGCAATGAAGGTGGGGGCTTTAGAGTTTTTTTCTTTTTTACCAAGAAAGTCACTTGCAATCAACATCTGAATATTGAAAAGTGGATAACATTGCCAAACTTGAAGAAACCAATAAAAAAAAACATTCGTACAACTTTTTCGCTTAAATAAGTATTTCATACATGTGCACGTGTGTATATTTTATAGTCTTTATAATGAACTTAGGGGTAAAAAAATGTTACCTATCATATGGTCTTGTAGTGGTTACCTTGTTTTAGCTTGAATGATATGTCCTTGATTTATACTAGAATGGTTACGCATAGTATCCTTGATCGATTCCAGGGTTCACCGGGGTTTTACCAGTCAACAAGGAATGTATACGCTCCCTATGCAGTTTATCAAACATCTGAAATTTCAAATGTTCTTGTTTAAAACTTTTTCATACATGTATTTTTTTGTATTGTTTATATTTTTAAAAGATCTGTCACATTTTGTTATTTCTACGTTTTACATAATCCTCTACCCGTTATATACAATTTGAAATAGATACATTTCAGAATGTGATGATGGTTTCTTTGGAGAACAGTGTAATATGACCTGTGGACATTGCAAAAATCCTTGGGAATGTCTTTCTATAAATGGAACGTGTTTAAATGGTTGTTCCGAGGGATTTGAAGGGCAGTTGTGTAATGAAAGTAAAAAATAAAAACACATCGTTTTGATATGTATGCATATATGAAATAATTCAAATAGATATTGTTCGATTCTGAAAAAAATGAGTAACATTTGCAACTGTAAAGAAAAGTGTATTTAATATTTCTACTCTACGTTTTATTCTAAAGCTTGCATGGAAGGACATTTTGGAGAAAACTGTGTCCACGAGTGTAACAATACATGCAGAGGATGTAACAGAGCAAACGGTGTGTGTGAGAATGGATGTTTTCCTGGTTGGGAAGGCAATTATTGTAATCAAGGTAATGGACTTAGATCCATTTTAAAATTTGCCTTTTTGAAACATTTTTGAGACATTTCCATCTCATAAAAAACTTTAGATAATCAGTGAATGGATTATTTTTTTCTAAGAGGTGAGTAAAAAATTGATGAAATATGACTGAGTGGAAGAGCTTCATTTGGTCATTCTTCCAGATCATGCATTTACCATTCAGTTGCTTTATCTTGTGAATACCGAAAAAAAAAATTCAAAATCGAAGCATAATTACTCCAGAAAAAATTAATAAAGTAACCATAATACAAAATTAACACTATCACCGGCATCTTTGTTTGTTACTTTTGATGGTATTTTTTTCAGTATGTGGAGGCGGATTCTTTGGTAATGACTGCAGTATTCATTGTGGACACTGTGTAGAATCAGAACAATGTAATCATATCAATGGGACGTGTTTGAACGGGTGTGATGAAGGATATGAAGGGAGTTTTTGCAATAAAAGTAAACAATCATGAATATAAGATATAAATATATCTTTGCAAAAAATATTTTTTGGTACAATCAAATTCTTTTCCACATATATTTCTGACAACAACATTCTGTTTTTACTGCTGTACTTAACAGCCTGCGGAGAAGGGACATTTGGACGGAATTGTCTGGAGACGTGTAATACTACATGCTATGGATGTAACAGAACAAACGGTAAATGTGAAACTGGATGTCATCCTGGATGGAAAGGGGATTACTGCCACGAAGGTAAGCTAGTTAATGATTTCACCATTATTTAGAATTCTCTAAGTTTTCGTTACACCATATTTTATTTAATATAGTTTCATAATTTCTAATATGCATATAGTCGATGCGTGCAATACTTGAGGAACAGGAAAACCAAACACGGTAACACAAATATAATAATTTTCAACAAACCGTAACGTAAGAACCACCTCTTAGAGAAAATAAGCATTTCAAAATAAACCATTTTCGTAGCTTATTCATAACTCTAAAACTCAACGTTAAGTTACCTGTATATTATCATGAACTTGCTTGTAAATATGTCAAAAATGGTTATATTTTCATTCTTTAAGTCTTAAATACAATTTAGGTAATTCAAGTTTAATTTGGCTTTAAATATCTATTTTCGATTAATAAAGAAGATGAATATTTTATCTTTCAAATCTTACGTAAAATAATACAAATCGGCCCGCCTGAAAGAGAAAATTACTTCAACATCATACATTTGAATGTGTTTTACTATTCCTCACACACTAATAGATGTAAATTCTATTTAATTTTTAGTATGTGATCATGGATTTTTTGGGGAGCAGTGTGAACTGAATTGTGGATCCTGCAAACATTTAAATGATTGTCACCCAATAAACGGGACGTGTTTGAATGGATGTTCTGCTGGATATGAAGGACAATTTTGCAATAAAAGTATTTTAAACACGTACACTTGTTTATAATATTCTTATTATATAAATGGGAGAGGGTATTAAAATCTGGAAAGAAAGATTTGCAATTACTTATTAAATATTTTTTTATTGTTAAGCCTGCGTAGACGGATACTTTGGAGAAAATTGTGTGCTCAAATGCAATAGCACTTGTAAAGCTTGTAACAGAACAAATGGCGTTTGTGAGAATGGATGCCTCCCTGGTTGGAAAGGATTGTACTGTCATGAAGGTAAAACAAATTTGTATTTTCACAATTTACTTTTTAAAATAAATATTTCAACCTTTATTACAATCAACATCATTTAGAGCGAATGTGTACAACTGATTCTCTGGAATAAGGACCAATTTTCGACTAAATTGTATGGCAAGGATGATGGCTTCAATATTTTCATCTTCAATGTTCCTTAGTTTTGTCGCAATTTCGCGCTTTCAGTTGCATAAGGGGGTTAAACTTTGCAACTAGATAAGACACGATATTCATGAGCAGACCTCCAGTACGATAATATTTTTCAAACCTAGGCTACTGCCAATTGAACGTTTCGTTTATGGAATACCTGACTGTATGAAATGAGTTAAAAAAATTACATTGATAAGTTTATAGAGATGACACCGTCCAAAAAAGAAAAAAAACACATTCTGTAAAAAATCTTAGTGTTGGATCCTATTTTTAAAATTGACCAAGGTTCCTTATTTTCTTTTTTTTTTGTACAACTATTCCATTTTGACAGTTTTCGTTTCTTTTTCCTTTTGTGACATGATTATTGGAAAAATAAACATTGTTGTCCATTCAGCCCCTCGTACATTGTAACAGAATGAAAAATTGGACCAAATAAGTTTACAGTATTTGAATTTAACTTCCTGCAAATGGATTTAAACATTTTTAAGAATGTTTTCAAATGTAATTTGCAGGGTGTTAATGTTATATTAAGAAAAAAAACTAATTCATCTGTTTTTACCCTTGTGTTTCCAATTAATTGCAATATTAATAATGAAAAGGTCAGGATATTATTATTTTTTTTTGTATGCGTGTATGAAACAAAATTTATCCAAATTTCAGAATGTGCTGATGGATTCTTTGGCGAAAATTGTAAGAAGGCTTGTGGATACTGTAAGAAATCTGCAGATTGTAGCCCAATTAATGGGACGTGTTTGAATGGATGCTCTTGGGGATATAAAGGACAACTCTGCAAAACAAGTAATCAAAACCACCGACCATAAATACATTTATAGATTATATATTTGATGATTTTTTTTCTAAAATAATAAATTCAAAAAATGATTTTCTCATTTATCTTATTTCTCAATTAACTGACTAACTGGATATTGGTTTATCTGAGTTTGCAGACGCCTTCGTGTATATGTATTTTTAACTTTTCTGAAAATACATCTGAAATAAATAGGCATATATTCTTAAGCATGCCCAGATGGATACTTTGGAGAAAATTGTGTACACAAGTGTAATGATACATGTCAAGAATGTAACAGAATAAACGGCTCCTGTGGAAATATATGTCGTCCTGGTTGGAAAGGAGAATTCTGTCATGAAGGTATATATATATATATATATATATATATATATATATATATATATATATATATATATATATATATATATATATATATATATATATATATATATATATATATATATATATATATATATATATATATATATATATATATATTTACTTAAAAATGTTTGCTTGAAAGTTTTTACGTCAACGGGTAAGAATTGGATAAGAATACAAACCCGATATGTTGATCATACTTATTTTCTTTCATTTTCTCTGGACTAAATCTTCAAACATTATACCAGTGAAAGTAAAATAAAGTATCATCTCTAACAAAAAATGATAAGGTCATTATTTTAACATGCATATAACTTTAAAAATAATATCGTAGTGTGTGATTCGAATTGGTATGGAGATGGTTGTAACAAATCTTGTGGAAAATGTACGGACAGCGGGTCTTGTCATCATATCAACGGTTCCTGTGTAAATGGTTGTGACGCTGGATATCATGGAAATAAATGTGATAAAAGTAGATTACTTTTAAATTCTATTTTTTTTCATCTCTCGATGCTGTTTTATAGGCTTTTTTATATATATATTTCCGAGAAGTATGTCTTAAAGATTTTTTGCTTTATACGACCAATCAGGGTTTAAATCTGTTTTCTTGTAGTTTGTGAATTTGGGTTTTATGGACCTGACTGTAAAGATGCATGTAGCCCGTTATGCAAAGTATCACGTGACTGTCATCACGTTACTGGTACGTGTAATTATGGCTGTAAAGCTGGAGTACAGGGAAAGGAATGTCTTCTTGGTAATTTTTTTTTTTTTTTTTTTTTAATTAAGTAAAATGTTTATATATATATCCTAACAATAAAAACAAGTTTGAATGTAAAATTGTATTTCTATATTTTCATTTCAGTCCAGGACAGTGACAAAGTATCCCAAACAAAATTTTATGGAATTCTGAGCGCGCTTTGCGCCACTCTTCTTATAATCTGTATTTATGCGCTCTACAAAATAAAGAAGGGGTAAGGTAAAGTTTTTTGGATATTTTCTTCACATTTTCGACTGATAATTTCTCTTTAAATTCTCTCTTGTAACTTATATTATTTCTTTTAATGATTTTTAAGTGAAGTATTTTTATTTTTTACGATGATACTTTCAAGAACATGGACTGGCACCTCTTACTCTGTACACGACTCCAAATTTCCTCAAAAGGACTGTGTGGCTTTCATCAACAATGACGATAAACCCATAGAATTAAATCACAAAAACCAGAACACTTCCAAATTAGATATATCTACTAACAACGACACTAAACTTTAAGAATTTTACTTAATTGAGACAATATTTGTCCAAGATCAAATATTAAAATTGTAAAACTTATTACATTTCTAGTATAAGCAAATATTACAGAAAAAAGGGATGTTCTCTTTGTTTCCTACTTTTTAAAATTTTTTTGCTGATATTATTTTTAAAATTTATATACATGTTAGTTTAGGTTGTATGATTACATTTCAATGACTTTACTTAGCTAATTTAAAAACATTTAAAAAATCAATGTTTTATTTTCTTGTGATAAAATCATTTCCGTTTATATACGTTTTGTATTCTTATCTTACAAAATTATATCTTACAAAAACATTCTTCCATCAAAAACAGCAAAGAATATGTTCTTGTCGAGCAAAACTGAATGATAATGCTGTAATCAGTGATTGAACTTTATAAAAGAATAAATTAATTTTTGATGGCTTATTCGATAACACCCAAGCTCACTTTTACGATGTAGTATAAATCTTAATAATTTAGAAATTACATTTGTTTTCAATAAAGCAACTGAGTATATAGAAACAAAATATTGTTAGAAAACTGAGTAAAACACTATTTATTAATTCTTTATATTCAGGCCTGCTGAATTACAAATTAGTCCATACTCTTTCTTTTAACAAGAATATTTAGTTTACATTATTTCATCATCCTTCGTGTCACTTCTTCTGTTAGTTTCCCTTTTTGTTTGTGTAAATTGAGATTGTAAGTTACCCTTTGATACTTATTGCAGTTGGTCAGATTTTCTATCCTGCACTAGCACTACATCTAAATATCCCCCGCTGGATTTGTTAGGTTCTGCGTATGAACCGTCATTATAACCATGACTTAAAGTAAAGAAAGTTTAAAAAACTAGGTAGTTCATCTTTTATATCATTACTAAATCAATAAATCAATATATATTGACAACGGATTTTTCCATCATTTCCCGATCATGACAAGGCAGCTGTGATCGGTCGGCAGGGGATGCTGGCTCATCCATGGCACACCTGATTCCACCTCTGTTGTTTTGGAGGTTCGCGGTTGCTCTGCTCCTATTTTGTATAATTTTATTAGTTTATATGCTTCTGATCTTGAATACCGTTTGTTAGCTAAATATGTTTTATGGAGAAAGGTCGATATATTCAGAAGAAACTTTTTTTTGCTTTTTTCTTCAACAATTTATTGGAATTTATTGGATGGGTACCATTTACGCCCCGTTAAAAGGAAACCATTTTGGTATTCATATAACATGTAAGCAAAATCTGCAAAAATCTTATAGATATGGATGTATTTAAGCATTGAATTCATATTTTGGGATGTCTTCGGTCCTATAACACACCTGGCCGTGCCGACAAAATGAATACCGCGCGTTAGCGCGGCATGATAATTTGTCGGCACGGCCAGGTGTGTTATAGGACAGAAGGCATCCCAAAATGTGTATTCAATGCTTATATTTACATTCTCTAATTTTTCCTCTTAATAATTGTTTAGTTCGGTAATCTTTAATGTGAATTTAGTGTCCCTCAAAACTGGTGTGCTTTATAGACGTAGTAGCCGTGTGTGACGTTTGTGACGAAGTTAAATAACGCAAACGAACATTGCGAGGGGAAAAAAGTGACAAATTAACTTTAAACACACATTTGTTGTATTATACGATAATTTAACAGGGTTAATTCTTTTTTTATTAAATTGTGTCAAAACAATGTACGTTTTGGTGTCCCTAGAGTAGAACATGCATAAAGTTCCTACTGCGTATTCTGACGCGCGGTGACAAGGTTTCGCGTGTGTTATAGAGATTTGAACGTCGTGGATTTCTAATAGATTTTATAAAGAATATTACACTGCATGTAAATATATGTGTATAAATAAAAAGTAAAAAAAGAAAAAAAAAAGAAGATATTATTGTATTCAAAAGTTATAAAAGAAATATTGAACAGCAATTCTTTTGGAGATCTGTCATTGGTCAATTCCTTCTTAAATGTTCTGACATAACAGTTTCTCCGAAGATTATGTGAAAAAGGTGCATGGGATTCTGATAAAGGATCATTATGAAGTTTATTAAGTAATTTAACAATCATTTCGAATTTTCAAGGTTCTGCACGTAGTTGTGCCCATTTACGGCAGCTTTTTGTATCTATCTAAAGTATATTTTACTAAAAAAGATACTAGTAAATGGAAATATGTCGTATGTTGTTGCATTTAATTCAGCAAGTCACTCGATATTCGTCACTTTATCTTTAAATGTTTCATTCTACTTCATTCAGTGTTTAACAATATTGTGAGATACTGGATTATTCATAAATTTTACGAAAAATATGTATATAAAATAAACATTTAAAACTTTTAAAAAACTGCTAAAGATGCAATTTTAATTTATAAACTGACAGATTTAATTTTAGCAGTAACACATGATTTAGCATTATTTTTGATATAATTTATATGATATGAAAATGCAATAATTTTTAGAGTATGAAAGTTAAAAATAGCTTAAAAATAAAATGTCATGATATACAACCATGATGATAACCGTGTTTGGGGTGATTTAAACTGAAATTAGATTTACTGAGTATTATTTCTTTAAAATATACACAATGAAATAAGAGGAGTATCTTATCTTCTTAGCTTAACAAATCATGTATGAATAATACGCTTTTAATTTATTTGTTGTGTTAACAATATACAATTTAAGTTGATTACAATACGATATACAAGATTTTTCAAAAGATATAAAGTGGTAAGAATTTAATAATAAATAGTAGGATAAAACTATTTTTTGAGAGCAACAGATGCAAATTTTATAATTGCATTAAATGAATTCCAGTTGTGAATTGTCATGCGAATTATGATGGTGTGTGAGACAATGAAGATAAAGAGTTGTCTCATCGGTTTTCTCTGCTATCAATACAGCAAAAAAATAACACTAATATCTAGGGATGTTCTGACCGATCACTCCAAGTTCTTGATACTCGTTGTTCGACGTATTGATAATCGCGTCATAGTTTTCCCCTTCTGTTTCCATGCTCAAGGTCTTGCTTTTGTTGTTTTTATAAATCGTATGAAATTGTCCAATTCTGCCTCTAAAAGATTGTGAAAAATATGTTGATTTGTATTCGTTAATAAATGTTCAATACTACACGTGATGCTATCATTGAATCTAGAGAGCTTATATTTTCATGCAAAAGTCATAGATTATCTGCATTGCTTAACAACGTACCTCAAACGGATGATATAAGTTATTAAAATCACTATAACAGTAACGGCTATAGAGAAAGCACCGACGAAAATGAATAATGCAAGTTTTCCTTCAACATTTTCCTTAACTGAAAAAGAACGGAAAACATTATTTTTTTCACGTGAGCCGTCTTCTTTTTAAAATGAAATTAACGTTAACTTTGTGATCTAAAATTGGTATCTCCTTATCTCATTGTTGTCTCCTCACATGCAAAAGGATGCATCAAATCAATTTTATTTCGAAATTATGCTTTTTAAATGAATAAACATATGAATAAGGAACATAAAGATTGTACGATTGATTATTGCTGCATTACGCCGAGTTTGAAATATTTCGGCCTTCTTTCAACGTTTGGAACAAAAATGATAAGATCATAACAAGGAGAACATGGGGAACATGGCGGATGTGACCGGTGGGCAGGGGATGCTTACTCCTCCATCACACCCGACTCTACCTCTGATGTTTTTAAGATCCGTGTTTGCTCTGCTCCTATTTTGTGATATTTAATGGATTTTGAGCACAAATACTGCTCGTCATTCGTACATATTTCACACTCAAAGATACAAGACATATCAGTTTGTTGTAAGCTGTATGTTACATCATGAAAAAAATGAGAAAGGATTATATGATGACAAATACTCATATCAGGGATTTTTCCCCTTTGGATTCGTCCTAGTAATATGCTTTATTTTGAAGTTCCGCGAAACATTTACAATTGTTCAAAGGATATATTGTAAGTGTTGAAACTTCGACAGAAAGAACGGTGTTGAATAATTGTGTAAAATCCATTGAAGAACATGATCCTTTTTTTACATCAGTCATTTATCTTTATACATCATCAATCATTCATTTTCTTACATGGATGTTTTTCAATCAACTGTTTCCATTAAGAAAGAGGATTTTCTATTCGTGTCCTCTTTTTTGAATTCAAAATAAAACATGAAGACAATGCAATTTCAGCAATCAACATTTTTTTTAATTCATTGTCATGATTGAATACATTGAGAATTGGTGAGAACACCAATTTTTATGTTAAAACAGACAATATCATTAATCGGTTTTCTATTTTAACAGTCAAAAATTGGTGAATGCACCAATTTGAATTATCAATATCTTCAAATAAATATTGATCTTGGTGGTTCCACCAAGAAAACAAGAGTGAATTTACAATACTTAATTCTCTAGTTAATTCTATGAATTAGTGAACTAACCATACAACAACTTGGTGAGTCCACCGAAAATACGTAAACAAATGCCTAAGATTACATAAAATAGATATAGCAAGTGTATCATATCAGTAGCGGGGAATTTGGTGGTTCCACCAAAAAATTGAATGTGGTGAAATTCCCGATAACATTTTAAAAATGACGTTGGTGAATCCACCAGTTTTAAAATACTGAAACAACCCATGGAGAGAAACTAAGTTGCGGAACCACATAAAAAACATCCTTTATACAGAGTCGGTGCACTCACCAAAATGCAAAAATTCAACTAACAAAACATTCATAAATTTTTCTCACAAATACTTGGTGGATCCACCAAAAATGCAAGTTGAAATTCACAAGAATGATTAAATGATACACTGTCAAGATTACCTTGTATTCACTAACAGTGAGCAGTTTGGTGGATCCACCAAAGACATTAAAAAAAATTTAAAGTCAAACATAATTTTCTTGTAAAATAACTAAGCGACACTTTCTTAATACATTTATGAACACAAGAACAAAAACCTGGTGGGTCCACCAGAAAATTCGAAAATCTTCATGTAACTCAAAGATAACAAATCTGTCTCTAAATATAGAAAGTCGTTTGGTGGACTCACCAACCTGTAGAAAAAACAAATTCCTAGGCTTTCTTAATTTTACTAACAAACACTTGGTGGACCCACCAAAAACAAACCGAATACTTAAATGATATATTATCAGCATTGCCTAATTTTTTAAAGTGGGGAATTCGGTGGGTCCACCAAAACATTAATCAAAGAAACATTTGTAGATTTCCAGTTACAATGACTAAATTCCTTTCTAAATATATGAAAAAAAGTTGGTGGATTCACCAGAAAACGTCGAAAATATACATCTTACCCTCTCATTACTTTTTGTTGATACATTCGCAATTCAATTATAAGTGGAACTATGAAGATGTGTTTTATAAAATTATAAAATACAATTTCAAAGATGTGTATACATTTTCAAAACAAATGTGAATCCTCTAATTAAGGCAAAATGTTAAATAAACATTATATAACATAACCTGCTATCTACTGCTTTATTTGCACGTTAATAAAGAGAATAAAAAACAAATCTTTCTCTTTTTTTATACTTAGTTTTTTTCTTTAACTCCGCTGTGATTTTGGCGTTTTTTATGTGTCTGCACTACTTATTACTGTATTACACCTTCTACAATGGGATGCGAACCCATGCATGACACTTAAGCAGACTACTAACATCGAAGTCCAAAATATATTGCATGTAATAGGCTAAATATTTCAATTAATTTACCAGGTACTCTCTATGAATTTTTTACTGAAGCAATAAAAATTCATGAACTTTAGTACTCTCAAATACACATTTAAAAAGCATAAGGAATGAATGCTGCACAAGAAAAAGTGGCAACCATGAGGATCAACACCAATAAAAATATTAAACACTGTTACACAGCACAACCTTTTGAAATAGATAATAAATTCGTCATCTGTAGACTATGTAGTCATTCCAAATAGAATTTAAAATTATACATCCAAGTCCAACACAATCACAATCGCAAGAGTTGATATAATACATTTTTATCCCTAACATTGATGTCCCTTTTTCACCTCCATGGAGGTGTGGTTTGCAAGAGCTAAGGTCCGAATTACATTACACTGTACTGACTTTCTGCAAATTCTGTTTGGAAGGTGGGTTTCCATTTTCCAGTTGGTTGGTAACATTGTAATTAAATTCTAGTGGTTAGGGCTTGATCTGCACCATTTCTCTTCTGATATAAATTTTCTTTGACACGTTTTAGCCATCCTTTCATAATTAAACTATTGAGTACGTAATTCCCCTTGATTTTTCTTGAGTAAAAGAACAACTTTTGCTTTAAAATGTGAAAACTATCATCACAATAGAACACCAGTGATATCTTGTTTAACACTGTTTTCTGGTCTCTTTACAATTGTGTTTTTAGACATCTCTGTGTTTTCTGTTTCTAATCCTGAGACAGCTTGGTACGTAGTTGCAGTAATGCTGGACTTATCACCATCATCTTATGCCCTATGATAAAAGTACATGTACAAAGTCTCTGTATGGTGCACAAAATTTCAATGTTTCATATTTTCGTGTTTTTTTCATATATTTTATAGAATTTCATATTTTAAACAATTAATTGAATTCATTTCAAATAAACAGAATTTGAGAAAGAGGCCCAAAGGCCACATTGCTAATATTAGATTAAAGAATTAAATAAAAGCTTTCCTGGGATATAAGTTCAATTGCATTGCCCTCACCCTAGGTAGATGCTTTGAACATATTTGTATCTACATGTCTTGAGGATGATTTGCAATATTTTTTTTTAAATTTCGGCATTTCTACATGTAGTTTAAGATTTAAAAAAAAAATCCTGATATTTCTTTCTTGTATAACTTTGATGTACTGTTAAACCTGCACAGTACCGGCAGGTTATACCGGTTCTAATTTGAAAAAACTTGAGATAACCTTATATTCTATTTTCGTAAACCTTATCATAATATATAAGTAATTTACAAAAGGTTTTAAGTGAAGATTACGGAAGATTATGTAACCATATAATGTACGTGTACAAATATAAACGCATTCAGTTTGTACTAACAAAGAGCTTGTTCGGAGGGGTGGGGGGCTACAAAATTAACTTGACAGAGGGAGGACACAAATAAAACAGGAAACCACATACTGATCTTCATAAAATTATAAACCCATTTTGTACTTGTTCCTTTTATTTATTTTGATACTTCAAAGCATGATCTTCACTGCATAAACAAACTATCCATGCATCAAGACAGAAACATAATTATTCTTCATACATGTGTATTACCTATCTCACAAAATAAATGCGACTTACCGTTGTAAAGCCAACATATTCTTTTTGAATTCTTCCAAATGCCTTCTTTTTAAATCGATAAATAAGTCCTTTTCCTCTGCAAGCATTATGGTCAAATGAATCCCTTAGCTCTATCACCATTCAGCACATGTTCAGGTAGTTTTCTGTTGCTGCATATTCCATTAAAAAGCTTTGATGTATACACTGTATCTTCCATGCCTACTATGGCTTTCTTGGGATTTAATTTCAATTGCATTGCCCTCACCCTAGGTAGATGCTTTGAACATATTTGTATCTACATGTTTTGAGGATGCTTTTCAATTTTTTTTTTTTAATTTCGGCATTTCTAGTCTAAGATTTTAAAAAAATCCTGATATTTCTTTCTTGCTCAACTTTGATGTACTGTTAAACCTGCACACTACCGGCAGGGGTTATAATTTGAAGAAACTTGAGATAACCTTATATTCTATTTTCGTAAACCTTATCATAATATCAAAGTAATTTACAAAAGGTTTTAAGTGAAGATTACGGAAGATTTTGTAACCATATAATGTACGTGTACAAATATAAATGCATTCAGTTTGTACTAACAAAGAGCTTGTTCGGAGGGGTGAGGGGGGGGGCTACAAAATTAACTTGACAGAGGGAGGACACAAATAAAACAGGAAACCGCATAATGATCTTCATAAAATTATAAACCCATTTTGTACTTGTTCCTTTTATTATACCCCCCGCTTGAAAAGCGGGAGGGTATATAGTAATCGTTAATTCCGTCCGTCCGTCTGTCTGTACGTCCGTCCGTCCGTCCGTCTGTTAGGCTTTGGGGTACCCATCTCTTATCCGCAACTCCTCTCATACCACTGAATGAAATTTGATGAAACTTTTACAGAATCTTTATTACATATTGCCATTGTGCACCTCCTATTTTACTTTTTGATCTGACACATATTTTTGGTTTCCCGGCCACAGGAAAACATAGACTTTTTTACCATTTATAACCATATGGGAGGCGGGGGGTATCATTTAGTGAGCTCATGCTCACAGTACATCTAGTTTATCTTGATACTTCAAAACATGATCTTCACTGCATAAACAAACTATCCATAAAGACAGAAACATAATTATTCTTCATACATGTGTATTACCTATCTCACAAAATAAATGCAACTTACCATTGTAAAGCCAACATATTCGTTTTAAATTCTTCCAAATGTCTTCTTTTTAAATCGATAAATAAGTCCTTTTCCTCTGCAAACATTATGGTCAAATGAATTCCTTAGCTCTATCATCATTCAGCACATGTTCAGGTAGTTTTCTGTTGCTGTATATTCCATTAAAAATCTGTATCTTCCATGCCTACTATAAACAAAGGCATGCGCAGCCTTACTTCCTGTTAGATGTGTAATAAATTCCAACTCTCATTCGATTTAAATTATGGTGTTGTAACACGCGCGGGCTTATTCTAGCATAACATGTCTCTATCCTGCAGAGTCCATCGCGCATATCAGACGGTCAAGGTCAGTGTAGTACTGGCTCTGATGATCAACTGGGATTTGAATATTCTGATTGCTATTATTTTCATACCCTTTCTACGGTGCTAATTCTTTGCTTAGATTTCATTTAGAATTGCCTATATAATTTTTATTAGTTGCCTTCAAAGTTAACATTAATCTATTGCAGTAAAAAAATATAAGTTAAGCAATTCTCTCTCAAAAAAATAAAATGAAAAACAACAATAAATAAATAAATAAATAAACGTCGTTTTCTAAGCTATATCATGTGAACTTTTTATTCTATTAGTTGTACATGTAAAATAAAAAAAATGATTCATTTATTTATTTGAAAAAAAAATCTTTTTATATATCTATTAACTTTAAGATAACTTTGGGAGAAAAACAAACTTTTTGTTCTACTGTTACAGTAAATAAAGATGAAGACAACAAGCCACATATCAGCTGTAATACACTTTAATAACACTCTTATAAAATAAAGAGGAAATCGGATATCAAAATTGCTAAAAGTTAGATCCGAATCTTAATTATTTAACAGTCGGTGTGTATTTTTCGCATAACACAATATCCAATGTCGTATAATAGTTTCAACAATAATGTCAACTTAAACATGTGTATTTACAGCTTAAATAAAACATTTCTATTTCGGAATACATGTGGAAGCAAATAAACTTTAACTCGATAGCTAAAAGAGCCATAGCTGACTTACCAAATTATTTAAGTGTAAATCACTTGTTTCTATTTAGGTGTATATAGATATGTACTAGTCCCTTTTCAATTTAATATCAAACTACATGTAATTATGTTTGTCATCATTTGTGAACGAGTATAATTATATTTTCATAGTTGCATGATATTCATTTTACTTGATAAATACATCAATATTAGACAAAAGAAAATTTTAAAAAAATTATGAAATAAAAGAATTAGCTATGAATTTGACTTAATAAAATAGCTTAGGACTGTCTGAGATACTTTCAAGTTGTAATGTTATTATATTGTTGACCCCCAACCCCCCAATGATATCATAAAACACAATCCCTAGTTATATGGGTCAAGAGTTGTTGGCATACTTTAAGCTTTATCGTGATTATTACAGAACAGTCTTACACGTACGCAAGCACACCAGGCCATTGCATAAACTCATTTGAAGAGCTAATAATGATTCAATTCCGGATGTGAATGATCGAGATCGGATCGAGAATGACTTACAAAAAATAATTAAATTTGTCATAATGGTAATCTAACTATGTTTTTGAAATAGTACATGAAAGGAAAACACACCTATTGTGATAAATTTCCTTTCATCAAGCACAATAAACTTGATACTTATACAGAATCTTCCACCTTTAGATCTTAAATACGAAGGATACATGCTTTCATCCTGACATGTTGGTTGTACAATGGAACAAAAACTTTATTTCTTAAAAAGTAAAATATAACATAAACACATTGCAAAAAGTATATTATTAGTGAATATACAAATAAATCTACAGATACTCTGGAGTGTGTCAAGAAATTCCGATTAGTTAGGTGACTCGCATTTGGTTCTAATTTGCCCGCACATCAGTGACTAGCCGGTGAATTCTCCCGGTGTTGAAAATGACCTAATGAGAGCAGTAGGACATGGTCTCATAGAAATTATTCTTACAGATGTTTGTAATGATCTCTAGCTGGAAGCGGGCGTCAGCATTGGAAAAGGCTGTACATTCACTTTATTTCCATACCGACTTTATAATTATATAAATCATTCTCATGTCAAGAAATCCCATCCGGTTTTCCAAAGCAATGGTGTCCATAAAACTGTAATTGATTAAAATCGCCCACATTCCCCAAAGGCTAGGAAGACAAATTACGGCAGCAGATTTCAGGGGGTGGATCATAGTTTTTCAGTTTCGTAATTACATGTTCGTATAGTTACAGAAAAATAAATTTGATGAATTCCACCATTTATTTTAATCATTGATATTTTAAATTGAAAATGAAAATATGTACATAGCAAATCAGGTAACGTCGACCGGTTTTGAATTTTTCTCCATTTTGTTTGACCGGGAAATGATGTAAACTCCCGGGACTTTGGTACTCTTTTCCTATAATTCGACGCAATACTTCCACACCAACCAAGTTCCTCATACGCATTGTTAATTTATACAAAGAAAAATATTTTATATGGAAATAAATAAAAATTTGAAGGGTACCTTATTTTTACTGAAGACTCAGATTACTATATTTAATTTAACTTTACCCCCCCCCCCCCCCCCCCGAGCAAAAAGGGGGAGTGTGTAAAGGCTTCTGAATAAGTAGTATTCTACCTATGTTTTGAATGTTAAATATTTAATTTAATATTCTTTAAATTTCAACAGTTAGCTGATTCTTAAATACAATGTATGCATTTCACTTTACGTTTTCTCCATTTTTGTATCATGTTTATGTATGCTGCATAAAAAGTCGTATATTCGAAAAAAAATGTTTATAGGGCAATGACAATAAATTTCAAAAAGGACAAAAAGCAGCATCTTAAACATAAGTTTGTTTATAAAACAGGTTCAAATTGGCAGACTTTTTAAGCGGCCAACTAATTAAGACATCTTGAACCAGTAAATTTATCATTTGTGCACATGCAGCGAGTGCACGTATTTAAAGCTTGGCACGTCAGTGTGCATCGATCGGCATCCTTCCGGTAAATTGTGATAAAAAGAATTTTGGTTTTGTCCATGAAAAGTAATTTGTTCAAAATGGTCTATCTCGTTCATGAAACTCATTTTACTACTCTCTGTGCGGATGTGGTCACTTTGATTTCACTGACCACCCAACGAGCACAGACGACGATACATGACCGATAGTTTGTGTAAATTGTAAGATTGAACGATTAGATCACCAGCGCTGTGGAAATTCTCCCACGTACTATTCATTGACAGATAATTGGATCCAAGCAATTAGCACCAGAAAATATTATTCTCTCTCTCTCTCTCTCTCTGCTATTTACTTTAGTGTTACTGAAGAAGCGTCTTATATTTATGACTTATTGTTTAATTATTTACTAAGTCTTTTAAGATCTTTCTTTAACGCTTTTAAACAATTGTGAAAAAAATTCTACATAATGCATCCCCTTCCCCTATATTGTTAGGGTGCATCAAAAAGTCACAGAGATGTGAAATTTTAACAAAGTTTTGTTTAAAAAAAATTGAACGGTTTCGTGAATGAATTTTTAACTTTCGATACCTACATGTACATCGAAAATAAATAGCACAAACTTAATTAAATTGTTTAATTTAATTTGATTTAAATTATTTTCTGTTTGAATCAACACTTTAAGATTTTAATGGATTCTGAATTAAGGTACTCATTAAACTTATACCAAATTATTTAGAATTTCTTAGCTGAGGGGTAACTGTCAAGACCTCTCCCACTATTCCGTTTCCTACAAACCTAGAAGTCACTCACTATCCGGTACTTATTTTTTTCATACTATCGCTTAAAAACCTATTACAAAATCAAGAATCTCTGACTGATTTTGCTCAGTATTTAAAATGCGGTTTTATTGAAAAACAGTCTATTTATCCTTTAATTTTGTATAATTGATTTATATTGGAAGTAAAGAAGGAGCGCGGTTGCTTTCTTTTGGCTTTCGGCAAGAATCTTAGTGCATTTAAAAATTGAAAATTTCATTGATTTGTAACTTGACATTTAAGCATTTCTTATGTATCGGGTTCCCAAGTTATAGTCAAAGAAAGAATTTTTCCCGTTATTAATTTTTGAACTGCCAAAAGTGCACTTGGAAATTGGGTAGACGAGTCATTTGGTACAAAACGTTCCATTTTAAAACATGTTTTGCTGAAAATTTGATATCTCTCGATCATCTCTCCATGATTTTAAAACGTTATCTGTTTGCATTTTCATTTGAAAAAAACAAATGAAAAGAAATATGTTCCCCGCTTTCGGTGTCTTTGAGGATTATATGTTATTTTTTTATCATAGCATAGTGTATTGTCAAATATGAAAGCCCATTAATATACCATCCAGAATTTTTTACCAAAGTAGATTTTTTTAATTAGGTCAATATATATCGTGAATGTAGAGAGGTCAGAAATCATAGCATGCTAGAAAAAATATCTTGTCACAGGAAATGCATGCACATGTCAAATTTGAAAGCCCTTTCTCTTCTCAATCAAACATTTTCGAAGAGTATGTAAAGCAAATCATAGTTTATTTAGAAAGCCCTTGTCATGTGTAATACGCATGTTGAATATGAAAGCCTTCAATCAAAAGTCATGGCCAATTTAATGAAATGTTTATTTTTTTAAGCGTACGTCAAACTTCAATATCACACGTAAAAAACAATATATGTATTCATAATTTTTTATTTCACAAATTATACACATGTATAACATGAAAGCCCCATCTCTTCTTATTCAAAAGAAATGACCAAAATTATGAATTTTTGTGTCAGACGGACAAAAATACAGTTAGACGGACAGACTAAGGAACGTAAACCTCATCTTACCCCATTTCCTTCCTTCTGAAGCGAAGGGATGTTTTTTAAAAAAAATTCACACATCCTAGGGAAGACCATATAATTATAAAGTGGTTCCAAACTTTTACACACTTTTGCATAAGAATTTTTAACTAATCCAGTGGGAAGGATGGGGCAGCAGTATTCCGCTGAAAGAGAATATAAGAGTATAAATGTTTTAATAAATTTTAATAATCCTAGTGCAATCGCATCATCTCGGGTTTTTCCGTAAGAGGTCGGAAAAATAGTCTTGTTCAACCAGACGCTCGGCTGTATCCGTAAATCTCTGACTAGCTGATCGGAGATTTACGAATACAGCCGAGCGTCTGGTTGAACGAGACTATCGGAAAAACAACTTTTCACCACTTGGAACTCCTCGTTAGGCTCATGCCTCATGTACTGACGTCTAAATGGAGCCCTAGGCGAAAATAGTAGAGGATTGCCGATTACTTTTCGCTAGTCGGAAAGGCCAGAGAAGTTTCGAGTGATCATAATTACCGTCTTCCTTGGAAGACGGTATTGTATAGCTGAAGTTTTTTACAGTCTTCGGACTATCCACTTCCTCTCTTTTGTGATTGGTAGAAATTACATGATGAGAAATTTTTCAATTATTTCATTGGTTGAAATGCTGTTCAAGGCAAGGGAGATAATTTTCTGATGATCTATTTTTCGTACGACTTATCAATTTTGCAAGATTTCCAATCTTAAAAAAATGTCAAACCGAACAAAAAAATCAGCAGTGATTATTTCTTAATAACATGATATTTTCTATAGCAATAAATAAAAAGGTTTCTTTTATTTCATTATAAATAAACTTTGATAGTTATTTCTTGCAGGCTTTACAATTTGTTATTATTCTTTTTCCATTTCTTGTTTAAAGAGTGGATGGGAATCAGCCGAGGCTTGCCGAAGGCTCTCGGCCAGTCAAAGTTTACGGAGATGACCGAGCGACAACCGTGGTTCTGCTCATGCCCATGAAAAGCTTATTTAGAAATACAAAATCAAGAAATTCAAAAGAATTATACGGCCTGTTAAGTGTTGATCTGTTTATTGTTTAAAATTCTTGCTAAAGAAGGTAAGCTTTTTTGAAAAGCTGTACTTGATCTTCTTAAAATCAAAAACAGTTTTTGACAACGATCCCGATGCAAATAACTTCACTTCTCTGCGGTAAGCGTTTGCTCACTGACTCACAAACGAACGCACGAGTTTGCTTATTATCTCCCCTCAAACTCCGTTGAGAGGGGATATTAGTTTTAGAATGTAAAATCCTCTGGATTAGAGAGATAGTTTAGGGCATAATAAAAAAATTCCTAGATTCTCATCCCCGCCCGCCTCGATTTTTTTTAGATCCGCCTTAATTATATATCTACATTTCCGTTTATACCTCTTCTTAATTTGAATCGGGGTGGTATTCAAGACAAATGGTAGGTGGTAAGTTTCGAAATTAACTCCTTTGACGCGCTTTTTCGCGGAGAAAGGGGATTTTCGTTGCCGCGTAAACAGACAGGTGGGACAAATACTTATGTTTGCATCATCGATATAGATTATCTACTGCTTTATCATGACTACATGATTTTCAGGCTGCATTCTTTTACCCGAGGGTAACCGAATTAATATCCGAAATCATTTTAATACAAAACATATAGAAAGAAAACATCACTGGAAGTGAGACTTTTCAGACGAGGGAAGAGAAATGGACCTCTCATAAATAGGGTACAAATGCATCTGATCATTGTACGTCGACAATCAAATTGATTTTTGTTTTATACTTATTCCTTTAAAAAGCCAACAAACTTATTAAAAGGGTTATTACAATAAAAAAAAGATATTTCACATTTAATGAAAACTACGACGTTTCTTTCGTTTTCAAGTATCTTAATTGAAAGAAGATATGTAAATATGCATGGTTGAGCTTGATAAATCATCAAATGCATCACTGATTAACATTGTAATCTTTCTATATTATTAAATAAATAAATAAATTTTAAAAGCCATGCGTAAACCTCGATCATTTATAAATGTACGTTTGTATACACTAACAACCTGTCCCACTTCCATGCTGATGACGGATACCGTTTGTGCCTCTATTGTAAGAGAGTTAAAATCTCGAAAGTCGCGTATACATATATTTATCAAGGGTCATTGAAAGTGAAAGATCGGTGATGATATGTTGTTGGAGATAAATAGACCTCTTATATGACTTTTACTCAGATATACATGTAATAGATAAATATGTACTAATTGACCAGTTTAATAAAAATTCTTCAAATTGGAAAATAATATATAAAACTAGAGCAAAGCTCGTTGCAAAGCAACGAGTAGGTCTTCCGTCCTGTTTTGACCGGAAGTGACGTCAACAAAAGAAAGCAATGAGCTTAGTCATCTCCAGTCACTTTATAATTTCAATTTTGCATCAAAACTTTAAAAAATTAACTATTTTTGGCTACTTCCGGTTTGACCAGAAGTGATGTCGATGGACGGAAAATTAAATTTCATGCTTCCAGTGACATATGTTACCCAAAAACTTGTCAAGAACGGCAAAGATATGCATTTTCTGACTACTTCCGGTTTGACCGGAAGTGACGTGGCCGGACACATTTTGACGACCTCAGTAGATTAAGCTTGACATTTTGAACGTCTTTGTTTTTGGATGTATTACAAATTCTCAATACTTTTTGAGATATCTGGAAAAAACTTTTGGCCCCTCTAGATCCCTTAATTTAGGGGTCAGCCCTTTTTTCGAGATATTATTTGAAAGATCTTGTAATTCTGCACAAATTTTGTTCTATATGTTTTAACAAAATATTTTTAGTTTAGAAGATAAAAAGCAAAATATGTGTAAATTTTTGCTCTTTTAGGCGTTCTAATTTTTGACCCCTATAAAGCACCATTTTGAATAGAGAAATCGAAAAACAAAAACTGCCATGCACAACTTCAATCCTTGTATTAGCTAAAATCAGTAAAATTTCTGCTCCAGCTTTAGCCGTCTCTGAGCCTTTGTCTGGAAACGAAAGCCTATAAATTTTCGTTTAAAGGGAAATAACTCAAAACCGGAAGTGACTTTTTGAAATTTTAGATAGCATTCTGATAGAGTTTAGTAACGTCTATAAACTCTGAAAATTTGAGAAAAATCCATTGAGAAATGAGTGAAATATGAGGCCTAAAAGTTGGCGTCTAGGAAAAGGAAAAAAAAAAGAATAATAAGAATAATCTTAATCATCAGAATCAGTAGAAGGTCTTCCGTTGGAAACGGAAGACCTTAATAAAACCCATCGCCAGCGCCCGCCCGCCTTGATTTAAAAAAATGATGACAATCTTGTTTTTTTATTATGGTCTTACCATATATTAAACTTTATTCAAACAATCCCTTGAATTTAAAAATGAAGTCCAACTCATCGAATAAGTTATATCGCACAAGTCAATATAATTTCTACAATATGTATAGCTGCAGAACTGTAGCTCTCCGAAAGAAAATTACAGCTATACCTGTATATTTTCTGTTGCCAATATTTTTATTAATTACTTGAAATTTCTTACCAAAACATTTTTTATCAATAAAATACTTATCAAAGGATATTCTTTTTTTTATTTTGGACACACAGAACACAATGTGATATAATTTTGATTTGAAAACGCAGCGCTTCATTGTTTAGCATACCCCCGCCCCTCCAGAAATAATACTCTATCTTCCATTTTTTTGGCCGATATTTTGAAGTTTATAGAAAACCTACAATGTGCTTGTGTTCATTTAATATAAACGTTTGATGTCCTTTTTGTTTATGAAGAAAAATTTGGTAGTTCAAATCAGAAATTATATGGCTGACAACCATCCCCTCTCCCTACATGTAACTGAAATTGCTTCCAACGGACCTATTCATTAAATGTGTAAAGATACTACAATACAATACTTCAAATGTACCACAGAAAAGACTCATAACTCTATCGATCCACTTAAGCTTGCAGAATTTAATTACATTTGAGACTTTGATCTTTATTTTGTATGATATTTTTTTAAAATATAGTTAAATACAAACTGTTATCACAGCTTGCCGAAGGAATGCTGAAATTTTAATCTGAAGAATTTATTCATTTACGTTTTCTTAACCTGGTACATTAACATATGGAAAACATGACCTTCAAGTTGATATTAATGATGCATGGTCATTCATTGAAACGAGTATGGGGGGTGTTGAATTTTGGCTGTGACCGATTTTAAAACAAGAATCTATCAACAATTAAAAAAAAAACTATGAAGAGCCATAAACACGGACTTCTGGGAAATTCGAGCGGTAGTATCAGGTGCGCCGAGAATGGAGTAAGCATCGCCTGTTGACTGGTCACATTCAAGTTCTTGTACTATACCCTTATATTTTACTACAACATGACTCATAAACATTTATACATAGTATCGATCAACGGCTTTTGAGCAGTGGGGAATCTTTTTCATGCCAGCACTTTCTGTGACACGGAGCCTCGGTTTTATACGGTCTCATTCGAAGGACCGGTCCCACGCCCAACAATAGGATTCGAACCCCGACGTAAGGATTACATGTAGTTCCTTACATCGCAACTCTAGAGCAAACGCTCCAAAAACACTGCATGCGCCAAGCATGTAAGTTATATATTTTCCGTATATCCCAGCTCTTTGCCTGAAAATGTAAACTACCCCACCCTCCCCTTCCAAAACTACACACAAACAGTGTATCTTGCAACATCTTGCTTTTTTTTACATGTACAAGGAAACGAGATACATACAGTTTACAGTGTCCTAAAGGTGTAAATTCTTTTATTAAAACGCATTAAAAGAGTAAACAAAACTTTTCAACACTAGCTGTACGCTTATCATTATGTAATTAGCAAAGAAATCAACTCTTTTTATTACAAGGTTTTTTCTCTATATCCCAGATATTTTAAGTAAATAAATAAATTACCAGCTTAATTATATACAATTTAACACAATTAACCACAAACGCATGATCTATAATTATTATATATAGATCGTGTGTATTAATCTAACGGAAAAAATAAAGCACCAATAAATAGTACATGTGTGTAAACCCCACTCCCTAAAACAACATTTTCAGAAAAAAAAGGGGGGGGGGGGTCAGCGTCGCCAGTCGATGAGACATCACCAGGGAAGGTAAAGTCGGTCATATCTTTATGATTGAACAAATGCTTAATTGCATTCACAGCGACATGTGGTAGTTTTACAGCTTCATCTACTGGCGTTTACAGAGTGTACATTCTCCCAGTCCTTCACACTGTTAAAAAACAAACATTTTTATACCCCCGCTTGAAAAGCGGGAGGATTTATAGTAATCGGTATATCCGTCCGTCTGTTACGCTTTGGGGTACCCACCTCTATCCTCAACTACTCCCATACAACTGAATGAAATTTGATTTCATTGACCCTTAAAGAGTCTTTATTACATATAGCCATTGTGACCTTCTATTTTTCTTTTTGACCCGACACATATTTTGGGTTTTCCACAGCAAAATATGGGTACTGTCATTATATTCATATTATTATTGGAGACGGGGTTATCATTTAGTGAGCCAATTGCTCACAGTACCCCTTGTTTCTTTTCAATTTTGATTTGCATCTTATATTTTTCCCCTGATATTTGGAGTCTACATGAATATATATAATAGTAAATGCCATTCTATGCTAAATGAAACTATATACAAGAGATACTGTACATTTACTGGGGACTTTGCAGATTAATTTGTTTTTCATTTTGACTACTCCTAATAAATGCCCTTCTATGTTAAATGAAACTATATACAAGAGATACTGTACATTTACTGGGGACTTCGCAGATTAATTTGTTTTTCATTTTGACTACTCCCAATCAACTGTCAGACATCAATACTTGGGATGTCAATGAATAGGCGACTATTAGACTATCAGTCGAATGGACCGACGATATTATAACGAAACGACATCTGAATATTGAATAGATGCAAGAAAAAGAGGTGATCATGAAATTCTCATCTCAAAATGCATGAACAAGAAACATTGACACAAGCGTCAAAACTCGACCGCAAACTAGTCAATTGTTCCTTTCATGAAGCAATTAGAAACTGAGACATTAAACAATTGCATGCAACATCGAAGACACTTTTCCATGCCTAAAATACATGTACATTATTTAAATGTATAAGCAGACTTATCCATAGTTCTCTGCGTCTCCGCACTCAGTTTGGTACAAATGAATTCAAACTCTGGCGAAAGTTTGATTCTTAAGTATAGTTTCTACATTAAAGTTTGAAACTAAAGTTTAAACTTATCTATAAATAGAGGTTTTACTTAAATAAAAACGCAACACATATGTGGGAATCCTCGCTCTCTCTTAGAGGATGTTAAAACCGCAAAACTCTCTCCAGACCCCTCACTACATTTCTTCTCTTTCAGTTTCTGGTGTTGAGATGTAGAGGTTATACTATGTTGTAAATTTTGCATTTACCGTGTGGCAGTGATTAAATACAAAATTTACAACATGACAATTGGTAAGTTTTGTATTTACTGCAACCTGGTATATTCAAAATTTACAACATGACAGTTAAAGCCTTAGTGCATTGTAAAACGCGCTTTATTCTCGTTTGAAGAAGCAAAATCTCGTAATATTCGGTCTTTTAATAAATTAACATTTTATCACATAGATCTTTTTTTGAAAGTACAGTATTTACAAACCGAAAAATAAATTCTCATTTACTGGCCTTTTTGCTGCCCGGAGGACCTGTCTGCTCTATAAATTTAGGTTTCAGTTTTGGAATATGCATGGGATTAAGGTGGGAGAAGTTATTCATAGTTAAAGTTACGCTATGCATGAAAGAGATTTTAAAATGTTTTCCTATTATTAATTACGACAAACACATCTTTCAATATATATATATATATGTCTTTCATATTTAATATATAAAGTTGCTAAGCATTACTATCGAAAAAAAGACCTATCGAAAAAGCTTCCTGTTTTCGAACATGAAATTTTACTCATCGCATAAAAACGTAAGTTACACAGTTTGGTTTTTTTTTTTATTCATTAATATATATATATTTTTGCTGATAGGTCATTCATATGTCTGATTTCAATTCATATTTTATGCAGGCAACTGTTACTAAAGAAAACGATAAAGTATGAAATCTGGGGTATCGATTTTGTTCGATTCTTATCCGACTAGAAGCTTTCCGTAAATTATTCTCCACTATAGTCTCCATCATTCAGACGCATTTTTTTTTACCAACAAATCGAAGTGTTTTGATGATGCAGACATATTTCAATTGTATACTTCATTTTTTCCCGGCATTAAGTTATTAATATGACTTGTACCAATTTTAAGTATATTTAAAGCCTCTAGGAATTTCAAATGCTAGGATCACACAATATTTGCATAGCCGTGAAGTATTTAAAATTAAAAAAAAATTAATACAAAATCTTACATACTGAGTAGAAAGGACCTTTTGATAGCCGGGGTTATCATCAATTGAGCATGCAGTATCTAACAATATCGCCTAAGGTTAAAGGTGTTTACAATTCCCCTTTCCGATTTATTTTAGTTATTCAATTAGCTTTCTAAAAAAAAAATAATAAATGCTGCAAATAGTCGATTTCGAATAATACGATCGAATGTTCGACTACGGAAAATAGATGCTAGTATTTTGACATCACTACTTAATACTTCTACTTGAATGATAATTTAAACGGAGAGGAACTGTTATCACTCATTATAAATATTGCAGTATTAAAAATATTTGTCTTTTTAATGATGTTGTCATGATGGGTGCCCTAATAAAAAAAAACGTATAGGACTGAGGTTGTTTTAAGAGTGCCTAAAACCCATTAAATGGTATCTCAAATAGAGGGAACGTCATATGACCCTTGTGTCCCTCCCCTTGTTTTGCTTGTCAAATATCGTCCGGTAAACATGATCGATATTATGAGAATAGTTGAAAATATTAGTATTTGCTTATTGACAGCATTTATAATGTCCAAAGCGGTATTGTCAAATTGTGTTAAATAAAATAAAATACATAGCACAGTCATGATACACGTACAGAACTTAAATGTTTCCAAGTACAGTGTTTGTAATATCTTTTTAAATAAGAATGCAAAAGAATAGAAGAGTTATGTCCAGACAAAAATAATAGAAATTTTATTATCATGCGCTACATGTATCTGTGAAACTGATTTCTTTCATCAGACAAACATTATAGGCTAGTGCATTAACTGGGAGAAAGATATGGAAATAACGAACAGTATTCAATCTCAACGTCCATTAAACAAATATACAAAATAAGAGCAGTGCAAACACGGACCCCCGAAACATCAGAGGTGGGATCAGGTGCCAGAGATATGATCTGGTAAGCGGGAATGGGGGAGTGGGCTCTGATTATGAAACATGGATGATTAATAGGTCTCCGAACTTATTTCAAAAATATTATTACTGTTAGATTCATGCCCAATTGGATTGTATTGTATAATAATTGTTTCATTGCGAAGTCACTATTTTTTTTCATTTCCACTTATTTTATATCCTTTATTCTCTTTCAGCAATTTCAAACGTGTAAATGATTTTTTTTTAATCCTGTGTAAATTCCATCAGTAAAGAGAGAGATCAATATTTAGAGCATTTTTTGAATTTTTTAAATATAAATCTGTATTATAGGTCTCAATCATATTTATTACCATAAAACTGTCATCAATATTCTAAATATCAATTTTATGTAAAGATAAAAAAAAGGTACTTTGTTGTAAATTGTGTAATTAATTTCCTTTACATCTACCTATACTGTCTCATTAGAAATTTGCATGGCAGTGTACACGGTCAATATCTGTCATTTTATTAAAAGGCAATGTGAAGTAAATGGAAAAATAACCAACGAAAAATAAAGGATTTAATCAAATTTAACTTTAAATGTGGTAGAACCCGATGTCAATCAAGGGAAAACAAGTGATATAAAACTTGTTTTATATCAAGTAATAAAACAAGTGATATAAAACTGGCAAACTCGAATAGAAATATATGAGAGTACCACACCCGACAGAATACACTGGACTATAAATACTTGTACGCAAGTTAGTAAAATTATCAAGGCAGAAAGCCATAATATTCTTTTGTTTGGATAATCGGGCCGTGTTAACCTGACTAGCTTCTTTCCTGCTGTTTTGCTCCACAGGAAATACAATACCATGGAAGATGATAAACTGGAAATAGAATGTACCAATGTTATGCAATTTGGAAAACGCGATTGTACGAGTTCACATTACTCCTGTATTTGTAAAACATGTAAATACTGATAAAGTATGGAAGTATAAGATAAGATTATGAAACTAGAGGTACTATGAGCAATGAGCTCACTAAATGATACCCCCCGCCTCCCATAAGATTATAATGGAAAAGTCCATGTTTTGTTGTGGCCAGGAAACCCAAAATATGTGTCGGATCAAAAAGTAAACTAAGAGGTGCACAATGGCAATACGTAATAATGATTCTGTGAAGGTTTCATTAAATTTCACTCAGTGGTATAAGACGTGGGAGTTGCGGATGAGAGATGGGTACCCAATGGCGTAACAAACGGACGTACAGACGGACGGAAATACCGATTACTATATACCCTCCCACTTTTCAAGCAGGGGTATAATAATGTTTTACATACGATGGCAAATTCAGTGTCATGGAAATAAATATAGAAAAAAGTTGAACTCCATTGTAAATAACATTAAATAAAACTCGGATATTAATTCATAATTCTAGATACACAGTTCTTTACATATACACACTTCTACATGTACTCCCACGCCTTGTAAGACGGAAAAATATTTTATATAAGCAGTAAATGCACTTATATAAATTGACTTCATTGGTGAAACTATTATACAACCTAACGTATTGTGTTATGCGAAAAATGCACTGTGATATAATCAAAACTAACTTCTAACCTTTAGCAACTTTGACATCTGATTTCCTGTTTATTCTATAAGAGTGTAATGAAAATGTCTTGCAGCTGCTATGTTGCTTGTTTTCTTCATGTTTATTTACTGTAACAGTTGACCACAGAGATTGGTGATTTTTTTTCTCCCAAAGTTATTTTTACATATTAATAATGATTTTTTTTTCAATAAATAAAAATCATTAACAACATTTTCTTTTTGTACACATGTACGTTAACGTTAAAAAAAGAAGAAGTTTGTTTGTTTGTTTTGGTTTGAATTGTTTTTTCGCTGTTACTTTTATTTTGATTTTTTGAAAGAGCATTAGGTTATTTACATATTATAAGTAATGTAATAGATTAATATTTGAATACAGCTCACAAAAACTACACTAAAAAGCTTTAGCACGGGAGACGGGGAAAATAATACCAATAAGTTAAACGAGCATTTAAATCACTGTTGACCATCAGTGTCCGCTATAGATTGACCTTGACTGTCTGATATGCGCGATACACCCCTCAGGATAGAGACATGCATTACCAATCTAAGCCCGCGCGTGTTACAACATCATTATTTGAATCGAATGAGTGGAACACTCGGAGTTCCTCGGATGGTTTGTACCTCGCACATGTCTGAATGGAGCGTAGCGGAGTCAGCCGAGGATTGCCGATTGGTGTTTGAATTACGTTTGTAACAGGAAGTATGACTGTGCATGACATTGTTTATATTAAGCTTGGAAGAGAAAGTGTTTACAACTGAACTTTTTACTAATGGAATATGTTGCAATAGACATTTACATGTACCTAAACATGTGCTGATTGGTGATAGAGTTAAGGGATTCATTTAAAAAACAGACAATTGGAAGAATAAAAAAAGAATGTGTTGTCTTTACAATGGTAAGTCGCATTTATTTTGAAAGTGAAATAGGTAATATGAAGAATAATTATGTTTCTGTCTTGATGGATAGTTTGTTGATGCTGTGAAGATCATGATTTAAAGTATCAAGATAAATAAATGGAACAAGTACAAAATGGTTCATGATTTTATGAAGATCAGTATGTGGTTTTCAGGTTAATTTTGTAGCCCCCCCCCCCCCCCCCCCCCCCCCCCCCCCCCCCCCCCCCCCCCCC
>PRKT01000653.1:60629-97314 GCA_003671525.1 Saccostrea glomerata
CCCCCCCCCCCCCTCTCCGAAGCAGACACTTTGCAAGTACAAATTGAATGCGTTGTACACGTACATTATATGGTTACAAAATCTTCCGTAATCTTCACTTAAAGGCTTTTGTACACTACTATTAATATGAGGTTTACGAAAATAGAACGTAAAGTTATCTCAAGTTTTTCCCAATCATACCCCCTGCCTTTAGTGTGCGGTCACAAAAGTACATCAAAGTTATGCAAGGAAGAAATATCAGGATATATATTTTTTTAAATCTTAGACTAGAAAAGCCGAAATTAAAAATATATATATATTGAAAAGTATCTTAGGGGATATAGGTACAAATATGTTCAAAGCATCTGCTTTAGGATGGGGCAATGCAATTGAAATAAAATAAAGCTTCATCATTTAATTCTTTAATCAGATATTAGCAATGTGGCCGCTTTGGGCCTCTTTCTCAAATTCTGTTTATTTGAAATGAATTCAATTGATTGTTTAAAATATGAAATTCTATAAAATATATGTATAAAAAAACAAAAATATGATACATTAACATTTTGTGCACCACACACAGACTTTGTACATGTGCTTTTATCATAGGGCATAAGGTGATGGTGATAAGTCCAGCATTACTGCAACTGCATACCAAGATGTCTCAGGATTAGAAAAAAAAACACAGGATCTAAAAGATACTAGTGTAAAGAGGACAGAAAACAGTGTTTAACAAGATATCACCAGTGTTATATTGTGATGATAGTTTTCACGTTTTAAAGGAAAAATTATTTTTCTACTCAAGAAAACTCAAGGTGAATTACATATTCAACAGTTTAATTATGAAAGGATCGCTAAAACGTGTAAAAGAAAATTCATATCAGAAGACAAACCAACTGGAAAAGGAAACCCACCTTCCAAACAGAATTTTCAAAACGTCAGTACATGTAATTCGGGACTTAGCTCTCTGCTCTTGCAAACCATACCATAGATGTGAAAAGGGACATTTATGTTAGGGATAAAAATGTATCATATCAACTCTTGTGATTGTGATTGTGTTGGCTTGGATGTATAACTCTAAATTCTCTTTTGAATGACTACATAGTCTATTGATGACGAATTTATTAACTATTTTTAAAGGTTGTGCTTTGTTTATTATTTTTATTGGTGTTTATACTCATGGTTGCCACTTTTACTTGTGCAGCATTCATTCCTTATGCTTTCTATTTGAGAGTACTAAAGTTAGTGTATTTTTTTGCTTCAGTAACAAATTCATAGAGGGAGTAAATGAATTGAAATATTTAGTCCAATAATATATTTTTGACTCCGATGTTAGTACTTTGCTGAAGTGTCATGCATGGGTTCGCACACCATTGCAGAACTGTAATACTGTAGATGCAGACATTGAAAATCACTAAAATCTCAGGGGAGTTAAAAAAACAAAGTTTTTTTTAAATTAGGGTAAGATTTCTTTTTTCTTCTCTTTATTAGGAGGCAAATAAAACAGTAAATAGCGGGTTATTTTATGTAATGTTTATATAACATATTGCTTTCATTGAAGGATTCACATTTGTTTTGAAAATGTATACACATCTTTGAAATTGTATTTTATAATTATATTAAACACATGTTCATAGTTTCAATAATTATTGAATTGCGAATGTATCAACAAAAAGTAAAGAGAGTGTAAGATGTATATTTTCGACGTTTTCTGGTGAATCCGCTAACTTTTTGTTCATATGATATATAGAAAGCAACTTAGTCATTGTAAATGGAAATCTACAAATGTTTCTTTGATTAATGTTTTGGTGGACCCACCAAATTCCCCACTTTAAAAAATTAGGCAATGCTGATAATATATCTATTCGATTTGTTTCTGGTGGGTGCACCAAGTATTTGTTAATGAAATTAAGAAAGCCTAGGAATTTGTTATTCTGCAGGTTGGTGTGTCCACCAAACGACTTTCTATATTTAGAGACAAATTTGTTGATCTTTGAGTTGCATGAAGATTTTCGAATTTTCTGGTGGATCCACCAGGTTATTGTTCTTGTGTACATAAATGTATTAAGAGTGTCTACTTTATTTTACAACAAAATTATGATTGCCTTTTAATTTTAATGTCTTTGGTGGATCCACCAATCTGCCCACTATTAGTGAATCCGAGATAATCTTAACTTGACAGTGTATCATTTAAGAATTCTTGTGAATTTCTATTTGTATTTTTGGTGGATCCACCAAGTATTTGTGAGAGAAAATATGAATGTCTTGTTTGTTGAATTTTTGCATTTTGGTGAGTGCACCGACTCTGTATAAAGGACGTTTTTTTTATAAAGTTCCGCAACTCAGTTTCTCTCATTGGGTTGTTTCAGTATTTTTAAACTGGTGGATTCACCAACGTCATTTTTAAAATATTATCGGGAATTTCACCACATTCAATTTTTTGGCGGAACCACCAAATCCCCACTACTGATAAATATTCTTGCTATATCTATTTCATGTAATTCAAGTATTCTAAGGTATTTGTCTTCGTATTTTTGGTGGACCCACCAAGAAGCTGTATGGTTAGTTCACTAATTCTTTGAATTAATTACTAAAGAGAATTATGTATTTTAAAAATCACTCTTGTTTTCTTGGTGGAACCACCAAGATCAATATTCATTTGAAGATATTGATAATTCAATTTGGTGTATTCACCAATTTTTGACTGCTAATATAGAAAAACGATTAATAATTTGTCTGTTTTCACATAAAAATTGGTGTTCTCACCAATTCTCAATGTATTAAATAATGGCAATGAATTAAAAAAAATTGTTGATTGCTGAAATTGCATTGTCTTCATTTTTCATTTTGAATTCAAAAAAGAGGACACGAATAGAAAATCCTCTTTCTTAATACTATTTCTGTAACATATAACTTATAGGTCAATTATATTGCTGAGTTTATTTACTTTTCTTATAACTTCAATGATGCCAAATGTATTAATGGATATATCTACCTACCTTGAAGACAATCCATTCCCACCCAGCCACTTTTACAACCTTCTTTACAGGCCCCAGTTTCATGATCACAAATACCTGACACGGAACAAAAGGCACTGCACTTCTGCTTACATCCAATTCCATACACCCCGTCTTTACAAGATTATCAAATTAGAAGAGAATTTCCACAATTTTCCTATACATTTTTTTCTAGATATTATTCTCAGCAAAAAAAAATAGATGTAATGTTGAACGGCTTATTGTCTTGCTTGATGCATAAACAAGTTTTGATACTTTTTAAATGCCATCAGTAAAATATAAATATAAATAAAAAAGTATGTTTATTACGTGTGTCACATTTTAATCCTTTCCAACCCGCTCTGCAGCCCTTTTGACAAACTCCAGATGTTGAGTCGCATCCTTCAGCGTACAGACAATTTATACTACAATTCATTTCTGCCGTACAACCCAAAAGGGCAATCTAAGATGAGAAAATGTGTTCCTGTTCATTATGCTTGAAGCTATCGACTGAATGTATACTGCATCAGAAACCTACTACTGAATACAGGGAAATTTTCGCCCCCGTTTTGTTTTCGCCCCTTTCGCCTTCTTCCAGATTGGGTGAATTTAAAACGGTGCGAATTTAAATTACACAGCATAATAACTTAAACAAAACTAAGACTGGACAAATTTAATTATTTAAAACGGGGCAAAATAGTTCGCAAGTGGAAAAGGGCGAAAATAACACTGGACGAAAATAACCATGTATACAGTATATTGTCCTTTTATTAATATCTTACTAGTTCTTGAGTCGCATTCTTGTCCTTGGAAACCAGGATTACATTCATCACAAGCACCTGTCTCTATGTGACAGTAAGGATTTCTACAGTTGCTGGGGCAGGGTATGGAACAGTTAGATGTATAGAAGCCTGCTTTACATCCTTTAATTAAAAAGATAACAGTTAGTTTGTCATCTGAGAAAAAAAAACGATTATTTGTTCCATCAGATACATGTAGTTTTATTAAAGACTCATAAAAATAAAAACTATATTTATATAAATAGGCAAAACATCATTATATTTCACGTATTTATATGTAAAATTTGATATATTGAGGAAGTTCTGCTGCTTATTTTGATATTTTTACAATTTTCTTCCATGCATAAAATGGTTATTAATACCACTTGATATGAAAAGGAACATACCAAATACTTCAACTTCACATAGTTAGTTGAATGCGTATTGTGAAAACTGACTGGCGTACTTTGAGCTCTGTGGTCTCTCATAATAATAAATGACGTACTGACCATGTATAAGACAGGAAATGTTGATTACAGCTGGTATAGTGTAGACGTTGTAGATGGTGTCGTGGAAACAGATTTGACCATCATGTTTGTTTGTTGTATTTGATATATAAATATGAAACCCCATGAATCTTGCGGTCAATTCGTTCGTTGCACCTAAAATAAGCATTTGGAAAATCAATTATCTTGAATTGATGATACGAAAATTAACTAATAAGGCAACAAATATACTTCATATGTCATATTTTATAATAACGAGAATGAGATAATAAAAATGAGGAACTATGAAAATCTCAACGCGAGGATGTTATGTTGCCGGATTATTTGTAATGTTAATAAGATTTATTTACAAATAAAGCGATTTATGTTAAAAATTTCATGTATGTATTTTTGTGGATGTCAATGTGTTTATCTTTTTGTAACTTTACAAAACTTTTAATTTGTAAACCCGGTTCTTCCAGTGACCCAGTTTTACAGCGTCCATGAATTTTGTCAAGGCCTTAGCTGTTTTCAGCCAATCAGATTGCCGCACAAGGCTTCCTATTTATATACTTCTTGTTTACTCGGAGTGCTGCCGCGTAATTTTTGTGAACAAAAAAGCAAGTGTTTCCCTTGTAATAATCAAGTGATCGTTCTGTGCTGCGGCAGTTAAATTTTGTAAGATCCATTGTTTTGATCTGTTCAACTATGCAACTTGCCGTACTACCAGACTTACTGACTTCCAAAACGATCGTTTTCTCTTAATCCGAATTTCCTCAATTCCTTCGTTGATGACATCTCAGAAACTTTATCAGCCTCACACTATGAAAGGAGAAGGGAGCAGGTTTTAATCAGACTGTCAGCCTCAACCCTGATTGTTTCAATCTCCACCTTGGCATTGAACAGTGTCAAGTGTCTTGTTTGGCCAGGGGCTAAGGGGTGGCCTCACTATTTCTATTTACATGTAGCAGAATATGCTCCCTACGACAATTCACATAATTTCCGGTAAGATCGAACCTATTATTCATACACATTGGTGGAAATGACCTGGTCTGCAGCACTCCGAACATTCCGAAGCTGGTTAAAGCTATTATTTATTGCATATGCGCAACATTTTAATGCATGGTTGCGGAGTTGGGCAGATCAAAATTCGCCGAATTCTCAGACGGGGCCCTAGGCACTTGACTGCTTGTTTGGATGTGTACAAGGAACTTGCTTCAGCCTGTGACCGTCTGTCATCTCTTCCTGGAAACACCGTGGATTTGGTGCCTCAGTGGACCTTTGGCAGTGGATGGTTTCATATTTGATCAGATATCCATGAAAATGCACCAGGAAGTATCTTTTAAGCATTAAATCTGCCATTTCACATGTTTCTAAAAATATTTCAATGGGGATTTCCCTTGTTTATATTGCACTCTAATTTTGATCCCTTAACCTCACATTTTAAAGTGTTATATTTATGTGTTTAAAAATAATAAATAAATAAATAAATAGATATGGAAATAATATTGAATAAATAAATAAATAATATGATATATTTTTATTTACTGCTCACATGCACCCCTTACTCGCGTAATTGATATAAAACACTATATGTAACGACCCTAGCTAAAAATTTGTGGTTGTTGTTTTGGGGAAATTGTACACAAATTCTTTATCATTGGAGAGAGCTTATTGAAACTTACATAAAACTTTTATTTCTTAAAGATATCTTAATTAGGCAAAGTCACGGCAGTTTAAATTTGCAAAATTTCATTAGTTTTCTGGAATTTCTTGCTAAATGAATGAAAGGGGTCAAGGCGTTTGTTGATGGGCCCAATCGCATATCACAGAGTAGTCATTTCTATCAAATAAAAAAAAAACAAAAAAAACACTAGGTACTATGTCAGAAAAAGTTGTGCTCTTTCTGATTCTCCTATTCTTTAATTTTCTCTCTCTGAGACTCCTAGCATTCATGCAGGAAAAAGACATTATTGTTTAAAATTTTCATAGCTTTATTAGGAAAACACAATTATGGTGACATCCATGTTAACTTGAGAGTTTGACAAGACAGCTGATTATTAGTCTCAAAACTACAGTACTTTTATTGACTCTTTGATCTTGAACACTTTTTGTTATCTTCATAGATTTCATGGAAACATCTGAAATTACAATTTATTTAAAATAGGTAAAAAAAAAAAACCAATTAAAATATTAATAAAATCTTTGAAAAACTGTTATGGAATCTTAAAAAATTAATTTAAAAAAAAATAATAATAATAATTAAAGAAAAAAACCAAATAAATATTAAAGAAATAAATAAATAATGATAATAACCTATTACTGTGATCCCTAATTCCAAGGAAAATGTATAAATAATTTGAATAATTTCTCTCAAATTGTGTGAAATCTGTGTTTCAAAGATAATTCTTATACTGAGCATATGTTAATTTCTATAAAACCTGTCTCTAAATAAAAAATAATTATTCTTCAGAATATAGGCTTAGATCATAAAATCTAATTTGACTAAGAGGATTTTCATTTAAAATTTTTTTTTAGAAAAACTGATTCCTTGTTTACATGCATGCTTTGTATTTTAGAGGCATTCAAATGGTTGAAATTATATATTTCGCATTTTTGTTTATTTGATACAATCGAAACATAAAATCATGATATTTATTAACATATGAGAAATATACTAATTATGGGAATCACTTGCTCAAAGTAATTAACAAGCTTATTTTTAAAAATCTCTCTAATATGTGTTTTTAAGTATTCAATTATGGTATGGCCAAATATGCAGAATTTTAGGTAAATCGTGTATTTGAAAGCCTTAGTATTTACAAAATGTTAAATTACATGATCACACCCGATGAGGCCTGAAAATTTACCAATGAGTTTGACCGTTAGGCCAAAGTGCGGTTGGCTAAAGGTTAAAGCACAAGGTTGAAACTTATATTTTTTTTTAAACCTGTTGCATTTTAGATCTCGTGAATCTTCAACACACTTGTATGAATAAACAAACTAAGAATATGCACAAAGATGAAAAGTTAAGTTTAGTTTATCCGCTTTCCAAAAATGAAAGTTTTTGTTTTACACAATAATATATATATTTTTTAGGGATGTCAAAATTGTCAATAATTGATATTCGAATATTCGATAGGAGTATTCGAATATATTCGAATATTCGATAAAATAAATACATTTTGCTTTATTAAGTATATATATCTTCACTCTCCTGTCAAGCATTATAGGTTTTATGCCATTATTTTAGAATAAAAAAATAAAAACTCATGTAGAGTTCAGAAAATGCACTACAATTATATATATTTTTTAAGATTATAAAATAGCAGACATCCAAAATGTAATGATTGAATTTTTAAAATTCAAAAGATTCTTTAATATTTCCAGATTAATTGATCGTCTTACTAAAGTCTACATTGAAAACTTCTACAAATTTATACCAAGCAGAACAATTATCTAAGGGTGAAATATTAAAAGAGATTACGTTTTGCTAATTATAATTTCCTGATAATGATTTTAATGATCGATATTTACATAAACAAGAAGTCCGTGTATTTACTTCAAACAGGGTCCTTACAACAATACAAGTTGATTGTTAGTACTGGAAACTATTATACCACTAAATAAGTAAACATATAAATAGATTACTCTAATAGATACACTCTTCACACCTTTAAGGTAATCCAAGAGGAGTGTTTTTTTTTTAATTTTACAAACTTGATTCAATTTCTGATTAAACTTGCCAGGTTTTTCTCTCTTCTTAATGTTTGTATACTTAAAAACGAATATTCGAATCACAAATTAATATTCGAATATCAACTCATCGAATGAATATTCGAATATTCGAATATTCATTGACATCCCTAATATTTTTATAAAATATTTTAAGATGCTAAAATTAATTTTGTTTCAATTTTTAATTGCACACGGAGATAATCTAAGATCGCCACTATGTGTGATATGAATGAATTTACATACAATTTTTGTTGAGTTTGTGCTCAATTCAATCAAGTATGTGCTTGCTTTGCCATTACATCTTTGCGAGTTTGTGCTGGCATAAGTATGGCAGAATCTATTGTTGAGTTTGTGCTCAATTCATGCAAGTTTGTGCTTGCTTTGCCATGATATTCATAGCGAGTTTGCTGCTCGCATTAGTATGGCAGAATCTATTTTGAGTTTGTGCTCAATTTATGCAAGTCTGTGCTTTCTTTGCCATTACATCTTTGTGAGTTTGTGCTCGCATTGGTATGGCAGATTTCATTATTGAGTTTGTGCTCAATTCATGTAAGTATGTGCATGCCTTTCATTACATCTTTGCGAGTTTGTGCTTGTATTGGTATGGCAGAATTTAGTGTTATGTTTGTGCTCAATTAATGTAAGTATGCGCTGTTTTTCCATTACATCTTTTGGGAATTTGTGCTTGTATTGGTATGGCAGATTTTATTATGAGTTTGTGCTCAATTCATGTAAGTTTGTGCTTGCTTAGCCACTACATCTTTGCAAGTTTGTGTTCGCATTAGTGTATTATTTAATAGCTACATACTGCTTATATTGGGAATATGTGCTTACTTTTTGCTTATAAAGAAAATGGTTGCTTACCACTACACACTGCGAGTCTGTGCTCGCTTTGTAGTACTTGCATGTTTTTATAATTTTTTATATTGTGTGGTAAATCTATTTGTATGAGTATGTGCTCACTTTTATAATTACAGTTGGAGATCCCTTCTTTACAACTACATAGCTATTTATTTCAGTATCGACAGTTGTACAATAATTTTAAATTGAGCTTTATTATTGATTTCAACTACCACAATATTCAGTTATCAATTGTAGTATGAATATCTAAAACTTTTTATTATATACATATATAAATATATAAAAAACAAAGATAATCTTTTCTCTAATGGGTACAACGTTAGGCTATTTTTATTTGTTTTGTTTTTTTTCCATTCATTTGTCTAGGCTTTGGCTGTGTTCCTCTCTTTTCAGACAATGCTGCCTAAATGGAGAAAGTCACCAGCACAGGCAAGTCCAGCTATCTGCCGACATCCATTATTCAAACAGCGATTCAGCCTCACAAACACAAGCAACCATTGAGGCCTTCCCAGCAGCCAATCCTGTAGACAACTTAAATATTCCGTCAGTCCTGAACACTTTATTTGGAGGCGTCAAAGAATTTTTGAAAATTGCATCAGTCTGCTCCCTTGTCTTGGCAACAACCCCTTCCCGTAATGGTGTAATTCTCTATGGTCCCAGCAAGACTACAAAATGCCAGTTTACAGACTCTCAAAGCTGCTGCTGACTCAACATCCCAAATTTTACATTTATTGTCTAACCAGAGTTTAATTGACTTCACTTTTGCATGTTCAAAATTTTGTCTGCCTGTTATCATAAGACATTTCTGTTTCGTATATCTTAAACAGGGTCAGAATTTGTCTGCCTGTTTCCATGTCAGTTTTGTATATTCTTTAACAGGGTCAGAATTAGTCTGCCCGTTACCATTTCGGTATTGTACAGTGCTGCTATCCTATAAGTTGACAATTCTATCCTATCCTATCGTGAATCCTGCATCCACAATCCTATCCTGTGATTTCAGTCTAATCCTATCCTATCCTATCCTGCAACTCTCAGTTTTTTAATATTTAGGAATCAATTTGACAAAACGAAAAAAAAAAACGGAATGACCACCAAAAGAAAAGCAGATATAGTTATATGGTATTCATTTAAGTGTTACATATTTTAATGGATAAAAATAATCGAGATCGACATTCCATAATTCCTGACACACCGCACATTTTGAATTTAGGATTATCATTACCATGTTAAAAATAAATGTAAACAAACAGATTGTGATAAAACGTGGGCAAGTACTGATTTTGCGAACATCTGTAAAGAATTTGGGCATCCAGAAGAAGGAATTAACGAAAAAAATATAACTAGACTTTGTTTCAATTTTCCTACTTACAATGATCGGAAGACATGGCCACAGGATCGCGACGTGCTCCCAGTGTGTTATAATTTATTATTTAAAAAAAAACAACATAAGTCTATACGGTAATAATGTTTCAGTATATGTTTCATGTCAAATTTTATTTTTCCTAAACCGAACAGCATAAAGATAGCATGCATGTACATGTGAAGTCTAACTGTGCCTGTATTACATGTTTTTCTGTACGCGGTTATAAAAAGAGATATGATTAGACCATAAACCAAACAGACAAGTCAAAATTTAGATCTAGAATATCTTGACTTTCACATATTAAACTTTTAATTGTGAAATTGTCTTATTTTATCAACTATTTAATCTAAATGTATAAATTTTTTTTATTTAAATTCATATTAATTTATTCTTATGTGAATATTTTACAAACATGCAAAATATATAGTTGCTGAATAAAAGTCAAGATATTTAGAATGTCAAATTTCTTATTTAACTTCATTTTCTTCTCAGTTTATGGTCAGTTCAGTGCCAAACAAATGTATTTCAATTTTGTTTTATATGTGGAAATTTAATAATTTATGTTTAATGTAAAATATTTTCCTAAATCTTCATTGTCAGACTCAGACAGATTGAAAGCAATAAATATTGCAGTGAGCTCACACATGTTCCTTAGATCTTATAAAACATGCATAAGAAATTAAGAATTCACAGTATTTACAGTATTTATAACTCATTCTTGAGTAAGCCAAGTTTGTATTTTACCTTGGCATTTGATCTTTAATGTTCATTAGTGTCTGATTGAGAGACATTAAAATGATCCACACATGTTCCTTTGATCTTATAAAACATGCAAAAGAATTCACAGTATTTACATCAATTATCACACTTTCTTGAGTAAACCTTGTATTTGACCTTGACATTTGATCTTAAATTTTTCAGTGTTTAAATGAGGAAAAAATATATGATCAAGTTCACAATATTTTTATTCAGGGTGATTCCTCAACAATGTTTAACAATTGAATATTCCATTATCATGAGACAAATTCATTAAAAGTATCTATGTAGGCATGTACAGGATGAATTTCAATGCCAAGATCACAGATAAATTTATATGCACTTTGTTTAAATTAAAGTTTATCAATGTTTTTATTACAGTTGTATAATGTTTTACATGCATATGATTTGGCTTCCTTATCCATCGCTAAAACTGACTTTCAATGTCAGAGTTATTGTCAGAGAGATGGTCATAAACCGAACAGTTCCACAAAATTCAACAATGCACAGAATAAATCACTGATCTCCTTAATAAAAGAACCATGATTTCAGACTTAGGACTCTTTGAAACTGGTTTGAACATCTTTCATTATTTAGTCTAACCGCATATGAGATGAACTGCAATCTGTACAGCTGAAATGAGCAGGGTTGTCCTGGGAAAAAAATATAGGCATGTAGATTGTAAATTTTGTGTTATTACACATTTTAACTGTTTTTGATTGTGATTATCTTTCACATTTCAAATACAATTGGTTTTAATTTCACCTTTTTTCTCTCCCAAAACTAGTGCATTAAGAAATCATGAAAAAAAAAATCTTATACTGCTACCTCAGTCATATATCTTTTTTTTTAAATCTTATTTAACATAATTTACTAACAAGTACATTATCATTCATTTTATCTTGTTGACTTGCTAACAAGTATATGAATACATTAGTTTGTGAGATTTATCTCTATTTTCTGCTTGTATTTATCTTTTAATTAATGTTTTTTTCTTTGATTTTTTTTTTGTCTTCTGTCTTGAAATTTGAATATGAAAAAGAAAATACATAATTTATATAACAACAAAATGACTAGAATAATTCAACATTGTTTTCAGTTTAATTTCCTCTCCAGATTTTTAAAAGAAGAAAATCACTTGTTCCGAGAATCTGCTGACATGTTATCTCAACTCAGATAATAATGTATATGCATTTTAATGATCATGCATAAATACATGATAAAAAATCAAATCATACATACTTTTTAGATTAAAATCCTTTATACTGTGATGACGCATGGGTGCAGGCAAATCCATTCTCTGAAATAATGAATATTAAAAGATTAACTTGTGTTTCATAACTCACAATACATCATTACAAATGTACATACAATGTAAGTGCAGTGCTGACTGCTGAATGAGCTTATTAAATATTTAAATAGTAGCATTAGAAATAGACATAATGATTCTACATTCATTTATCATAAATTCCACTGAAATGAAAGAAAAGTTCTATTTTCTAACCTTACTAGGGAAATGATAATAGTAACAAACTGATTAAGGCATAATATATATGATTGTTTTACTCTAAGAGCTCATTGAAAGCTGATTGAATCATGTGACAGAGTATTTGTAAATATTTATCCCCCCTTCTACATGTATCTAGCTACTTCTATCTACACAACTTCTCTCTATTTTTCCGCACCCTATTTTTGTTAACATAACATAGAATAAAATGTTTATAATTCAAGTCATTAGAATATTGTCTAAAGGGCGAAATAAGTGTAAAAATCCACACATGTACAGTGTACAGTTTGTAGTGTACTTACATGTTCTCGCACATCATCTATTCAAGTCCGCAGTCGACGGTTCCTGTGGAATTATCCAATCAAACAAAGCAAATTTAACAGGAAAACATGTTATTACACCTTTACACAAGTAAGAATCGGTTAAATCATCCAAAAAAGCTGAAGAAATACGGTCTTTCGATGCCTGGACTCTTCGTTGTTTACATTCTCACGGTTAGATCGTACGCCGTATTACTCGAAGTTAATATTGTAAATCTGTTTTTAGTAAAGAGAATGTTTTATTTTCTATTTAAATTTTATAAATAGTTCTTTTGTAAACATTTTATACTTTATTTCGTTTTTGTAAATTATTCTGAAATATGAATGAACCTTTCCTCGAATCTGATTGGCTGTAGGATACAGGATAGGATAGGATAGGATAGGATTTGATTAATTTCTATATGTTCCTATCGTGAATCCTCAATCCTGAATCCTATCCAATCCCATTCCATGTCAACTTGTGGGATAGCAGCACTGTATATACATACTCTTACAAGGTCTGAATTTGTCTGCTTGTTCCAATTTCTGTATTTTACATTCTCTAACAGGGTCAGAATTTGTCTGCCTGTTACCATTTCTGTATTGTACATACTCTAACAGGGTCAGAATTTGTCTGCCTGTTACCATTTCTGTGCTGTATGTTCTCTAACAGGGTCAGAATTTGTCTGCCTGTTACCATTTCCTTAGAACTTTCCTGCATGTGGTAGAATAGCGGGACAACATTGTATGATAGAAACATATTTTATTTTGAAATACCTGTTTATGCTAGGCATGGCCAAAGGAAGGCCAATGAGAAAGCAGTAATTTGTGAGGTGTTGTAGCATTCTAAGCCAGTGCTCCGCAGAACATGCTCGTGTTTTTTATTTATATCTATATTTTAATGAATATGTTTACATATATAATATAAACAATAATATTATATTATATGATATAAACACCAATATTGTAATTTTTGGTTATGTTTTATTGTACATGTACATCTATGTGTTATTTATATCAAGCACTGCACTAAATGCACGTCCGGCATTCTCCCTTGAGACATTATTTACATAGCGACGGACACAGGTTTTCCATAGTTACTCGTCTATGGTTTTTTCCTGGGCGGTTTTTAATGTCTTTGATATGGACATATTGCAAAGCATATAACATATATAGTTAACAAAAATTACATCACTTCATTGATCACATACACATTAATGTATGCCTGTTGGTTACATAATTTGTTATTAAAGAAATGCCAGCTGATCCCACTAAGCTAGCCTGGTTTACAGCAGAAGTGTTGCATTATTTGAGGAGTGTTGTATTATTTGAGGTGTAGTCTGTCAAATAATGTTGGAAGGTTACATTGTATATTTCTAAATTGGGTCAGAATTGGGTGTCGATGTCCAAAATTTTTATGTATTTGCAATGCATTCAGATTTTGCATTCAGGTTTACCTTTGTACATATTTTTCATCTTAAATCTTAGTAGCTATAGAAGTTGTCAGCCTGTTTCCATCTAATTTTATAGATTCCCTTGATTTTCAGCTGGTTCATTCCTTGGACTCTCAATTATGTAAATGTATCAAGGTTAGTTTTATATGATTCACAACTTGTATGCCCTGTTATCTTTCAGAATTGTTTACGTAATTTTATATACATTAGGCAAGTTTCACCATCAATTATATTTTAGTTGCTGATTTCCATCACTTGTTACTTTCTGTTCAGAATTTTGTGTTGGCCTTCTTATGTAAGGCCATGATATATGAGTAATACCAATAGTGTTTACAAGCAAGAAGACTCTTATATGTTAGGTGCATTGAATTCCTTCATTTTTTCTTACAGATCGAATTATGCCCACGAGCGTTTTTGAGTAAATAGTCTGTTCGTATGTGCATGATGTTCATTAGCTTTAAATACCAGCCATTTTTTTTAAAATTTAACATTTTATATCATACATGAGGTTTTACCAAGGCAACATCTTGAGTGGTGCTTCAACCCGTTGGGTTGATGGCGCTTTTTATGCACCACTTTTGTTTCCAATAAAGTTTGATGTTGTATTTTACCGCATTATCACATCTGTATGTTGTAACAATATTGTGGCTGGGAGACCACTGTTTTGTAATCATTTATTGAATTGAATTTCTGGTCAAGCTTTCCATGATTCTGTTATGTCTCCCAGCCAAATTCTTTGGTAATTGTTTTTATAAATGGATTTCATTTTTCGTCATTTAAATAAATGACAAGATTTTTACACTTAACATGTCTTCTGTTATGTATTTTGGAAACAAACAGAGCTGCTATGTTGCCGTGGTCTGCCAGTAAAGTTTTAACATAAAAAAACATTATCATTAGTATCAAACATGTGCTTCTTTGACGGAGCTCGTAAATTCATCAAAATTTAAAGATCAAAATGTGGTATAAAAGAAGAGTTATAAAATATTCCTTACCCCATGCTAAATTATCGGTCCTGTAGTATATCCGGATATGATGGATACTGAAGACTGATCCAAAGTTTACCCACCACGTAGCTGAACTCTTTAAAAGATAAGATATGGTACACTGTCCTTTCCAGGCTCGAAGATCATACTTCATTCCATCGACAGCATTACTAGACTTGAATGTTTTATTTAATATATATGGATATGCTTGCCAAGTTGGTTTATTTAAAGCCAGGTTTTCTACAAAGAGACGAAATTGATATCTATCAAGAATAAGACATTATGGTCACAATGTTTTAAATAAATACGATGATAGCTTAAAAATGATAACTTATTACATTATTGATATGTACATATTTCATGCAGAGATAAAAAAAAATAGAAGCAATAATTTTAGGCGCAAATACATAAAGCAATAGAATCGGTCAAAGATGAGATGTCTCAACAGATGATAAACCAATTAATAACAATGCCAATGAATCTGAAAACATCCCATTTGTATATAGACAGAACGATAAAATATGTCAACTTTACCATTCAATAAAAACAATGTCTCATTTTGATAAGATTAAGATTTGAATTCAAATATTTTCATGGGAGTGATATATTTTTTTTCTGTTCGTATTGGAACTTGATTATGAAAAAGACAAATAAAAGAAAATGGGTCCGATAAAATTAAGCATACCATATGCATATCCAAAAGAAATTTGCGTGATGCTTAAAATCCAGGAAAGGCACAGAAACATACTGGTACCGAGTGGAATGTTATTTCAAAAAGAAATAAATGTTCATAATTCAGCATAGAATCTTCACATTATCTCTGCTGGTCACTCCACTTATAGTAATGCATACGAAATGCATATTCTAATCTAAAGCGCTCCGTTGCATAAAAAGAAGTAGTGAGGGAAACTTTTTAAAACCAAAATCACAAAAGTGTGTAAACGAATCATGCACAGAGTTTTTTTTTCATAAAAAATATTATTATATGTTTTCCATTGCACAATCCAAAACATGAAATAATACATATAATAAAGAGGGAAGTTTTTTATTCTTCGTCTTGAAATAAGGCAACAAATCAAGTAACTTTTAAATGCAATGCAAACTAACCTATTTTGGTGTTGTGTAATTAATGAAAAAAATAAAATTATTCGTCTTTAACGACAACGCTAGATAAAAATCTTCCCTGTATCATTACGAGTATTTATAGATAGTGTGTTCACATCATTTTGAATTTTAGAAAAATAAAAAACGATCGTATATTTACATTAATTTACCTTGATCATGTAAAACCTGTAATTAAAGTTCATTGTGAAATCAAGTGATGTGCAGAATAAAAGATAAAGCAAATTTACGTGATATTACTAAAAGATTTTTACATACAAGGCTAAATAGATACAATTTATCAAGCATAAGAAAGGCAAAGCATTTCCAATGTTAACCCGTTGGGCTAAGAGTTTAATGTTGAAACTCCCAAGATTTTCCGCATTGCATGTTCTGTTCGGTCATTTGAAAAACAAAACTCGGACTTCAAGATTCGATTTTGGGACGGATTAAACATTACCCCCAATTTTGGCCTGGTTATGACCGTTAAGAAATCGTTACTTATGTTTATACTAAAACAAAAGACTTCTCTTCTTTATACACAACCATTTCCCATGATAAATTGAAGCCCAGACATTTGGATATCATTGACAGCTTTTTTTGTGATAAAAATGGAATTCATAAATTTACTTACCTTTTCATTGGTCATTTGCAAAATTATTTTGTTAAAAACTTTCTGATTGTGCAAACAAGTACTCTGAAGTTGACTTCAAAAAGATGCACGAGTTTCAGAATTTGTGCATAATTTTATTCGTGAAAAGATGAAAACACATGCTGTGGCCTCCAAATCTACAATTAGATATTTCGACATCGGAATGTTAATTAACAATGATAATTCACATTCTTATGTCGATTCGATATACCCTAATGATCCTGAGATAAAAGATACCACATATTCTGAAATACATATGTTTCACATTTGGATATTTACTTGGAAACGATGTCAATGGTAATCCAACAACAAAGCCTTGTAATATAATCAACTTCACGATTTTAACGTTTTTATCATCAACTTCCCTTACTTATGCAACAATACACCTTCATCACCTGCATACAGAGTTTATATATCTCTTTTTGTTTGATACGCAAGAAATGTATGAATTATTTCTAAACAAGGTAAATTATCCACAGAAAGTTTATGAAATAAGAATATCAGCAGTCTTCTTTAAAGTAAAACATTTTTTGTAAGTTATATGATGGATACAACGACCTTTCCAGCAAATACAATTTATTATGATCAAGTCCAATGCTGAATAACGATTTTCATACTTACTTTTAGCCCATTATTTATACACAGAATTGACGACGGTTCTTTTTGACAAGGAACAGAAGGGGATGGGAGTGACCGGTCAGCGAGTGTTGCTCACTTTAACACCCCTTATAAACATGTGAACAAGGGTGAACAACAATAATGTATTTAGAAATTGAATTTCATGTAAGGAAAAAAATAACTGAAGGCTTCTTTTTTGATGGCACCTCAAGCTTACATTTGGTTATCAATCTACTAGTATATATTCCAGGAAGTGTTTTATTATTTTTAATACGGCTTGCATCTTAGTGCAGAGAAACAAAATATAAATCTTAAAAACTGGGGAAAACACATGAACTATTTACATTCAGCTGCACATTTTGTCCTATACTTTGCATGTAAGGCAACTGAGCAAATAAGGGTCGTTTTCAAGCTAACACCTAGTGTGAAACGGGACTTCGATTTATACGATCTGATCTGAAGGATTCTTTCTTCCAAGAAAGTCAAATGACAAGGGATACACATGCTATAAAGAAAAGACTTGCCCTAGAAATTTCAAATATTCTGTAGTGAAAAGAAACTTCACTTATAAGGATGTTATGTAAAATCCCATATTAAACGAAAAAAAAATACTCTCTTTCGGTAGACTCAATACATTTCTTGTGTTGTCTATATTGGATTGCTGTTAGAAAAGAATAATAGTCTGAAGGTTATGTTCAAAGATCATAAGGTTGATATTCTTAATATTTTACAAGAGTCGTGGTGCTGAGCTCTATATGTCCAAGGAATTTAGATCTAAAAAACCTTTTTACTACATGATTAAATGTGTTCAAACAGACAAATGGTGCCTCTATTTATCATGAATATGCAAATAGGTCTTGTATATTATGTTAATTTATATGATACTTCTGTTGGGTTTATGAAAGAATAAACATGTTTTTTGTTGCTTTTTCCTTGAGAATAACTGTAAACCAACGTTTATCCACAGCAACTTTTTTCGCGATTTACAAAGGGTAAATTACTTCGTCACGATTATTTTCACGATCAAACCTTTTTGGACCTATGTTTATAGACGCAGAGACTTTAAGGACTGGTTCGCTGCGAGAAATATTCGTGATAACGATGCTCTCGCGAACCTCGAGAAAATTTCTCGCTCGAGAATAAAAGTTGGTTTACAACATATTATCTAATGTTTTTTTAGTTAAAGACTTCACATCATTGACTCAATCTTCTTTATGATATTTTATTATCGTTCAGCTGTTCAGACAGTTCAGATAATTCCAAACGAAAACAGATCAATTTCTTTATAAATTTTTGTAGATCACCCCAAGTTCTTGATATTCCATATTCGATGTACAATTTATCGAATCATAATTTTCCTCCACATTGCTTAAACGGTTTGACTTGCTACCTGAGTTGTTTTTTATTGTTTGAAGCTCCTTGTTTTTGCCCCTGAAAAAATTATTCAAATTGCTGAATACATACTGTAGAGAAGAATGAATTGAATTACTGATTTTTGTTTTGCAGTAATTATTTACAACTCAAATCGCGATTATAACAAGAATCCTTTGATAATCAAATATTTTTTTCTTTATTAAAAACACATTAATTGGGTCATGTATTACCTCGTGCGAATGATGTAAACTACTAGAACCGCAATAACTGTAGCACATATACAGAGAAAGGTGCTGACAATGTAGAGGGCAGTATTCCCTCCAGTTGTTTCTTTCACTATAAACATGATAAACAAGATCTTTTCAAATTAATAAGTAATTAAGTCCAACTGTTCGTGTACATTAGAGACTTTGGATAACTTACTTGTATTACCCTAGAATGATTTTATTTTTCTTTTCGAAAGGAAGAATGAAAATGATAACAATCCTGATCAGGCAGACTTGTTCCATTCTTTGTATAAAAGCCCCGGATATACGTTATTTTTTACTGCTAATGTGTTTATCTGTCTACCACAGGAACCTGTTATCATAAAAAGTACAGGTTGATATCGCATAGTCTTACCGTCTAGACAATCCAGTCCCATCCATCCACTTTTACAGCCCTGTTTACAGGATCCGGTCACGTGATCACAAATACCTGACACGGAACAAAATGCACTACATTTTTGTTTACAGCCAATACCATACATTCCTGCTCCACAAGCTATTGAATTAAAAGGTTTGATTCAAATTATGGTTATTGTTCTTGTAATATTGCTCATATAGTTACGACTGATGACTTTTTTATTTGCAAATAATCAGCAGATAATATTCCGACACGCAAAAGACACTTAGTATACTATTTTAAGGGGAAAACACCGGCAAAGTATAAACGATAGTCTCTTCATTACCAGAATGTAAGTGTGAACCCGCTTTGTAGAAATATAGATCAAAATGTTATAAACAAATACAACTGCAGTAATTGAACTACAATAATAGCAGACTGTACTTGTTGGAACATTCATGTTGATTTTGAAAGTTGAAAGAAAAATTAACTGATTCTATCTCGGTACCAATGCATATCGGGAAAATGATCAAGATAAGTGGCTGATTGTTACTTCAAAGGAAAGATGATTGGAATCTACTTTTCTAATTTTATAAAACTATTATATCATTTTAAAAACACATTTTCAAATTTTGGTATTGTACGTACCTTCGGTACATGCATCACCAATATACCCAGATTCACACCCGGAGAGACAAGTTCCATTAATGTGATGACACTGAGTTCCATCCCGGCAACGTCCACATTGCTTACTACATTCTACCCCAAACATGTTGGAATCACACTCTACAAAGTCATTATCAATGAAAAAGATGTTTTATGATATTTCCTCTCTCTCTCTCTCTCTCTCTCTCTCTCTCTCTCTCTCTTTCTTATTTGAAGAGAAAGAGGGACACACAATTTCAGGTTAAAATTAAAGATAGATTTAAATCTTCAGAAATGTTTTCATACCGTGTTCGCAGTCTTGTTCTCTCCAACCTGTCTTACATCCTCCTTGGCAAGCTCCAGACTTTGAGTCACATCTCTTTGTGATGTGACAGTTTATACTACACGTACTTTCACAATTTCGTCCGTACAATCCTACTGGGCATTCTTACAAATCAAGAATAAGAATTAAAATGCGGATTTTGAAAGGAAAAATCCATCAATAATGAAAAGTTCAAATCATGGAATCCTTCAAATATGAATCACCCAAGGATATGGATACAAAATTCACTTATACATATGAAATCATTGTGATAGACATAAAGTATTAAGATTATAAGTTATGATTTAATATATGAGACTGTATATTTTTGAGGCGGATGCGCATCTGTGAAATAGATGAATACATGTAATTGTGGAGTTAGGTTATTGAACATAGAAAAATATATTACATAAATTGTATTTACGTCGATCACATTTTTCTCCAAAAAATCCTGCATCGCAACCGTTCAAACAAGATCCATTCACATGATGACATTCATCAAAGTTCAGGCAATCTCCACAAAGGCTGATGCATTTTTCCCCATAATATCTACAGTGTATCATTGCATTCTACAGAGAAAAATATATTGATTGAACATACATTTAAGGTAGCAACACTGAAGTATATTTATAATCAGAGAGAGGGAGAGAGAGGAGAGAGAGAGAGAGAGAGAGAGAGTGCCATTTTCATTTTTATCTATATTTTTTTATTTTAAATTGTCTTCATTTTGAAATATTGTAGAATTCCGAATTATTCTTATTTGTTTCATTAGCTATATGATTCAAAATGACGTACCTTCGTTAATTTATGACATTACTACATGTATGCTCCAAAGGTCTATGTCCCAATTAGATTTTTTTCCTCTACTGTGATGTATTGCAACCCTATCATACTGTTTAATGTCAATTATTTTAGTGTATATTTCAAAAAAAAATTATTCCATTTATCTCTTACTTAATTCACATTTGGATCCCTTGAACCCCGGTTTACATCCCCGACAAGCACCTGTTTCAATGTCGCAGAAAGGATGTTGACAGTTGCTAGGACATTTAGTGGAACAGTTTGGCGCATAAAAGCCTGCATTGCATCCTTTTGATAAAAAGAAATCAAAGATTTGTTAATATTCTTATTAAAAGACTTATTTTCCTACAATACAAGTTACTCCCTTATGAATGCCACTTGAAAAGGAAAAGGAATGTACCAAAAACTTCCACTTCACACAGTTCATTGAATGTGTCCTTTGAAAACTGATAAGCGTATTGTGAACTCTGTGGTCTTTCATTATAGTAAATGACGTATTGCCCATTTACGGGACAGGATATGTTGATAACAGCAGGTATTGTGGATCTGTTGTAGATTGTATCGTGGAAACAGAAATGACCATTAAGTCTGTTTGTGGTGTTTGATATATAAACGTAAAATCCTAGAAATCTAGCTGTGTAGCCATTAGAGTTGTCTAAAATAAAAGTTTTAAAAATCAATTGAATCCGGAATGCATAATGTAATTTTTTTTTTCAAAAAATGCTAAAACAATAATGCAAATGCATTGTTAAGGGACAAATATTGTTAAAACACTTAGAAAAATATCAAGAAAGATAAAGGTGCTATATGCATGTAAAAGAGTTGTCTTTTTACCCCACGCTGCATTATCAGTCTTATAATATATCCGGATATGATGTATGCTGGAAACTGATCTCAAGTTTACCCACCACGTAGCAGAGTTCCGTGAATAATTTGATAACGCACACTGTCCTCCCCAAGCTGTTAAATCAGTCTTAAGTCCATCAACAGCATTACCAGAATGAAATGTTTTATTCGGAAGGTATGGTTTTGCTTGCCATGTTGGTTTGTTTAAAGCCAAGTTTTCTAAAGTAGGGAATCTGAACGTTTATGGATAAACACGAAGAAGGATATGGAGATAACGAACAGTATTCAATCTCAAAGTAAATTAATTATCAATTAATTTGAATAAATATAAGATAATTCAATGTCAAGAAAAAATATAACATTAAACATTTCTGTAAAAGTGCGACAAGGGCGATGATGATTTTAAAAAATGGAAATGCATTTTTTATATTAAGGAAAGAATATTTGAAATAAAAATTAAGTCTAAATTTATTGACCAACATTTGCTAGATTCTTGAAAAGCGGTTTTTTTTTGCTTTAAGCATATACCGGTTCAAATTTGTCATTAGAAATGCTTCAAACAAAACATTGGGACTCTTTCCTGCACTTCAGTAACCAAAGATTACTTTGTTAATTAAGGAATTCATCAAATTCTTTGATATACACTAATGCCCACAAATGGCAGCTTATGGCGAGGGTTAAAGTCTCTCAATTTCTAGTCAGCATCTAAAGTCAAGTTCAAGTAAATAAAAATACATTGTTACATGTACCCTGGGAAAGGACCTGCCTCATCGAATATACCTACAAAATAGGAAAGTCACAGCACCAACCATTTAAATTTTTGACACAGGTTAGGGTTTTTAAAAGTAGTCAAAGGGTAGAAAATAAGGAATGGCCATGTTATGAAAACAAATACATGTCATAATTTTTGAACAGTTTATTCTAGGTATTTCATTGGACGCCTGTGTACTCAATTTGACAAGACCTTGTAATAGATATAAATATAACTGACCTTGACCCAAGGATTTAACTCACTTGTAAAAGTTGTTTCTTTAACCATCAATTTCAAAAAGTACTAGGGCTCTCATATTTCACTGGTTTCTTGTTTTTGACGTCACCTCAAATATGACCTAACTTTTGATGTTTTTGTATCCAAGCTTTTAAATAAATCCTGTCTCAAATTAATATTTTCATCACAGTATTATCAGTCATATACAGTATCCAGATATAGAATATAAAGAAAAAATAATAGCAGAAATCAAACATACCATATCCGAAAGAAAATTTAGTGATGTTCAAAATCAGGCAAAATTGCAAGAACGAAACCGATAAATCATATATGTTGTCCAGGTTTTCTTGCATTAACCATGAGTTAACCGCTGCTCTCTAATGCATTACATTATTACATAATAACAGTCTTTTTATACAAATCAAATAATAGCATTTGAATATTAAAAAAGGTAAAAGGAAATTATCCTCTTAAAACCTAAATCAATAAATACTGAGTGTAAACAAATCACTGATGTTGCTTTTTAACGAAAGGTCTATTACATGCTATTCATTATACAATTGTATTACTTTTTTATATTCTATAATTGTTGAAAATGTATCAAATAAAGAAGGTAGTTTTTTGTCCTGTTTTAAATCTACTGACAAGTTATGTATTCTTTAGAGAAATATACATATTATTTTTTAATTTAATCACGTTGTTTATGTACGGTTAACTTATCATTCGTTTATCACGGTCAGGTAATACCTCATGCCTTGAAAACTCCGTGAAACAGTAAGAATAGATGTACTTATTGTATAAAACAACCATGGATATTCGCTCCTATGGGATGCTTTTTTATTCTTATATTTCCAAATACATTTTTTTTCTTAGGCAATCCGATATTATTTACAGCGTTACATAATGCTGCTATGTATAAATGAAACGTACTCCAGAAGAATATACATTAAGTTCAACTGATATCATCAGAATAATCAACAAAATGAACTCATAAAGGTGTTTCGAATGTTGTTTAAGTCATTTACCATCGTAATTTCGAGAATGGTTCAGAATAATTCGACTTCCACCATGTTCACTGTCACAACAACGCTTCTAAAATAAAAGTAGACCGGCAACACCCTTAATTTCAACTGGTTTGTTCAAAGATGAGAGAGAATATAAAATATGAATTTGACTCTTAAAGGCAATAGTCTTACTCTTAATTTAACGGTTTTCCACTATTAAAACGCTACCCGTGTGAAGAAGATGTTTTGTTATCTCGGGCTCGACCTCGTAGATTTTGAAATCAGGCGGTTCAAACCCATCCTGGGTTGCATCATGATCACGCGGAATGGATGATAAATCTTATGTGTAGTAATCCAAGGATATATTTTACATTTTTATGTGTGTGACTCCTCCAGTGGTACATATATCTTCTTCATTTTCACCTCGGAAAAACAATAACATCAGTGGACAGTTTCAAATAGAAACTGTGTAAAAAGTGGATTTCAATATTTTTGGAATGATTTATTGCCTCAATACATGTTCTTGATGATAATAAAACGTGTCATACTTTTATCATCTCCGTAAGTTCATGAACCAAGCAAATACCTTGATTTACCGGTATTGACATTTGACGTTTATTAATTGTTATTTAAATTTTCATTTAATAAGTTGATACTTTGATTCATAAAACAGTTTTACAGGATATTAGTTTACAGGGGAGGTTTGTTTTCTTCTAAATACTTTGAATAAAAATATTTTTAAATGATGCCAGGAGAATAATGTTTCTGTAATGAATATATTTTAAAATCGCTGGTTGTTGGTTATCTAAATAACATGTTTAAAAAAGCCAATGAAAACCTTGCATTATTTGCTGAATAAATCAATTTAGTCTTTTGGAAGCAACTTGGAAGTCATATGGAATTTTCTAAAATATTCTACAAGAAAAAAATATGAGTTTTAATCATTCGAAAACAACTTGGAGGTTATTTGGAACCATTTGGAAAGTTGTTCCAATACTCCGAATGGTGATTCGGAAATTCCAAATGAAGAATTCCAAGTGATTTACTTGGAAATTCCAAATGCAACTTATAGCTTCTACACACAGAGAACTGAGAGCTCTGACTTACTTATTTTTTGTAAGGTCGAGAATTTGAAATTAGCGATTTTTAAAAATAACACTCGTGATCTGACACTGTCATCAACAAAATATCCCTGTCTGGCAGTCCTGTTGTCGCCATTTTTTTTTTTCAATTTAATTTCGAATTTTCGAAATAATAATTTTAGTAAAACAGATCAGAAGTGCCTGTTTAATTTTTTTTCTTCACTTAATTAAGAGTACATGTTCTGTCATGAATGTAGCTCTGATTGAAAATAAATATCGATGACGTGTAATTTTTTTCTTGAATCTGTTCTCGTCTATATCAAAACACAATGAATCAATCAATAAAATTAAGATTGGAAGAATATTTTTGTAGTTAAGACAAGCAAGCACGAAATCTTTGCTTCACACTGATTGGCTTAAAAAAACATGATTTTCTTTTTTGTGTTTTGACGAGATGTTTCAGGCTTTAAACTTATGCTTATTTTGTAAGATATTACGATAAAGTACCTGTATATGCAAAAAAAATCAAAAATCACGTACATGTAAGTGAGTTTCTTTTATAATGGCTTAATCTAAAAGCAAGCGGTCTTAGTTTGAAAGAGTTAAGACGATGAAACTTAGAATGTCGGTCTTTATAATTGGTATATGAATCATGCTACTATCAATATTATACGGAAGAATATGTTCTTAATTCAGATTTTTCAATACTTCAAGGAATAAGTTTATATTACTTTTCATATAAATGTCTTTAAATTTAAAGCATGGATATATATTGCATGGTACTTTAGAATAATTATTATGTTTAAATTTACAAAATTATCTCAGGAAAGAATGATTAAATCTGATCTGTTAACATTTTCATTTTTTGGAAAGCTTAAACTATTTAAAGTAGGTAGCGTGTTTGCTTTTGTCTTCAGGTTTGGTACACAATTTCGAAAATTCGAGCAGTTGTTTTGTGCACATTATTTTATGAGGTCAGTTACGCCACAACGACAATGCTACATTGTTTCCCGTTTTATTCTCTGCAAATGCTTTCAAGTTGTACGAAACAGGTCTACTAGATTAATACAAAGTGCATGTCATTGTATGTAAACGTCGTACATGTTTTAAAATAAAAATTTCAGTCTAAATTCTGATGGGTTTATATGTAATGTCCTAGGACAAAATAAATACAACATCAAATGAAAGGCATAAAATATACAAGTAAGTGTTATTAAATTGCTTAAAGTCAATCAGACAAGGTCAGCGTACAAGTTATGGTATGCACAAAGAAAGTTTATATTTAATATTTGGTTATTATGATTTGAAATTGCGTGTACGTCCCCTTGTTTTGCTGGATAACGAATTGTGAAGTGCATTTAAAACCAAATTTATTCAAATACCTGGGCTGTAAGACCTATATGACACTCTAAACAATTTACAAGTATAATTCTTTTTTATATTTAAAGCTAAATGGGAGGGTTTTACATTTTGTGTTTGGAATTTTGATTCAGAGAACTCGAAATTAACAAATGTTTGAGAGTTAGGGCCATATACTAACTTGCCACTGTGCACACACACCCACTTATTTCCTCAGTATCGGCGTGGTACATTTTCCGCATCGAAAAAAGTGATCAAATTTATGTGTTATGGTGTTATGGCTGAAATCCTGTTGACCATGAATTTTCTTAACATACAGAAAGTCAGGAACTAATATTTTATCACTTGCGTCACTGTTGCTACAGGTTAATTTTCATGCACGAAAACTGTTTTTAACGTTCATTCACACTTTGTGAACAGAATGTGAATTTAACAAAACTAGTGAAAATAAGTTGCTGGTCATTCTTTTTTGTTTGACTAAAACCAAAGGATCATTCTCTATAAGGCCGTTTTGTGGCCTACAATGACTTCAAATTTTCAGATAGTATTTTTCCCTTGAAAATTGCATAAATCAGTAGACTTGTGTTCCAATTTAATGAAAAATATTGGTTGATTAATGATACAGTAGGATTTTTACTGATATAAGGTCACAAAGTAGGGTACTATCGGTCCGTATTAACATTAGAGTAATGGGAAAACACAAGAGGGTGGCTGAGTAAGATAACTCCTACGCATGTCATAACCACCTTTAACCAACACCAAAATTTGCATGTAAATTTCTTATAAACATAAAAAGTGACTATTACATTATGAATTTGCTTAAAGGTGGTTATGACATCTAAATAAAAAACTTTTCAATTCATTTTTACGATATTTGTAGAAAAAACTAACTACTCACAATGAAGGATATCAGCTTATGTAGATTATTTCTTTTTATAAACTTTTGTTTATATTACAGTTTTCTGTTGATTTACTAAGGTTTATATCAGCCATGCATATTTTTTTTTTTAAAAGTGAACTTTTTACGTAAAAATAAAAAAAATCAAAGGTCTGAGAAGACTGGATGTCATGAAATTACTAGTGGAGACGTTTCTTTGAAAAGTGTAATAAAAAAGTAAGAAAAAAGAACTTTTTATAGAATATAAGGAGTGAATATAAGTTATCTTTTATATCTATAATGATAGTTTAGTATATCTATATATGCTACTTCTTTGAACTTCGTTATGAGTTCTGCAAATATTCTTTGTATTTCCTTATGAGTACTGTATATGTTCTAGAAATGATGAAAGCAATTAATCATTGTTGAAGTGGCAACATGCATTTATTATTTGTAATATAGACTTTTTTCCTATGGGTACACACAAAATTTTTATGTGGACACTTCTGTACGAGTATCACGTGATCCATATTTTGTTAACTGGGTCTTTATATTGAGCGGACTTAATCTATTCATCACACTTGTTTGATATCATCGACATAAGTTACGATAACATTAGTCCTGTCTTAGAAAATAAACTAGTAAAGTGGAGGGGGATTCCTAAATGTATTATGTGATTGATAAATGAATGTTGCTTTACCCCATTTAAGGATTTTTCAACCAGAAAATAAAATCGTCCAATTAAGGTCAAGTGTATATGCCTAGTTGCAATAATAATCAACGCCCAACGCAGGACGGGACCCTTTTTTGTAAAAAAAAAAAAAAGAAAGATAATATCAAAAAGACCGATGACATTTACTTTAAATGCTAAAGACTTAGGTAGGGAACTGTCACTGTCCGTGTTAAACAATTTTTTACGCTGCACTGGGAAAGAGACTGAATTTAACCTACAGGTTTCAAGAATGTGAAAACCGCATCAATCTCTTAGGGTGCATTTTTTACCTGGGATGTTGTAGAACTCTTACGTCCGCATACTGTACTTGTAGATACGAAAACTTCAGAATCTGATATGCATAGTTGAAGGAACTGCTAAAATTCTGCTTCATTTTATGCTGTGCCGTTACACATGAGGGGCGGGGGGTCTCAACTTTTATACATGTGAATACATAAAGTTTAGAAGAATGTGAAAACCGCATCAAACCCTTAGGGTGCATTTTTTACCTGGGATGTTGTAGAACTCTTACGTCCGCATACTGTACTTGTAGATACGAAAACTTCAGAATCTGATATGTATAGTTGAAGGAACTGCTAAAATTCTGCTTCATTTTATGCTGTGCCGTTACACACGAGGGGCGGGGGGTCTCAACTTTTATACATGTGAATACATAAAGTTTAGAAGGCATTTTAATTGAATATATCGTGCAGCACAAGTAATTGAATAAAAGCAAAGCCATTTTACGACGCTATTTCATTTTACTTAGAAATGTATATTTTAATGCAACCGCTCTGAGTTATATATGTATTGACTATTTACATGTATATATGGATAGTCAACATGTACTTTGATTGATAGTCTTATGCTGTTAATTCATTATTTATTTGCAATTGTTGAATTTCTTTTCTTAATTAGTACTTCAGTTTTATTTAATCACAATCAAAATCCATTCAGTGCTTTCGACATTTGATACATATCTTATAGAGTTCAAAAGAAACTTAGAAACCTCATTTCTAACATGGTTTTTTATGCGTAAAATAAGTAACACATCTATAGAAATGATATACAATTACAATATAATTATATATGATAGAATAATTTTCAATTAATTGCAAATCAAACTTTTTTGTTCAAAATATGCAAAAAATGGATGCATTTGCATTCTTGTCATTAAAAATATCTTGAAACTTAAATTTAAAAAATCTTCGAATTTATAACTTAGGTCTGATGTATTTCCGACATAAATAAACAATTTTTGATCATTTACATTCAGAAACATGCATAGAAACCTGATTTAAATAGACCTACCCTCAATTTTTCTTTAACTGACAGCAATTTTTTATCCCTAAATCACGTGACTAAGATGATCAATGTTGAAAAACAAACATCAAAATCATGAACTAGAATGATTATAGTTATATAAAATCACGTTTTAAAGTGATTTTATCGTAGGCCGGAAAATGGCCTTATAGAGAATGAACCTTTGCATCTATGTCAGCTTTTAGATCTTGCATATTCCAAATGACAACATACCCATACTCGTGCTGTTAACGTGACTACGTTAAACTTATGACGTTGTAGACATAAATAACACCATAAACGCAATATAATAGCAATTTAATATAAGAGCAAACTTTGAAATTATTTGGCAAAAAATCTAGCGAGAAGACATATTAATTTTATCATATCAATCGTTTTTATTTCATCTCGTCTTGACATTTTTAATTTTTTGACTACGTCCTTAATAGTTATCCATAGTTTTCAAAAGAAACTATTTTCACAAAATTTGCGCAAAAATCCTTTTCCCATATATTTCAATAGTAAAGCGTAAAAAGTACTAAAAACTATACCGCGTTTACAGTATTGTAGTTTTTTTAAATTAAAATTAAGTTGGAAATAAAAAGTGCAGATAATACGCTTTAAATTCCTAAGGTCATTAGGGCCTATATAAAAATTTCAGGATATATTTCCTCGTAAAAAAAATATGCAGTAAACCCTCGACCTACCTTTAGGAAAAACGACAAGAATATTAATTGAACTGTTTGGACATGTAAATAATAAAAGCTTCTACATTACGGAAGTACCAAGAATGAATATGAGGTAAAAGCAAGAACAGCGTTTATATGCCATTGGTAATGAAAATCTAAGAATTGGTTTACTATCTTGTAAAATAACTATTCCAAAAAAACAAAACACTGTCAATGTTATGGAGCAGTAGCCTTAATACACATTGTATATTTTTTTTTTCTTATTAGATCCTTTTTTTTTTAACCATGCGTTTAATGGAATCTTAGAAGATCTAACGACATAACAGCGGGTGAATGCTGTTATGCACTGTTTTAGTGTAGTAAAGGCCGAATTGAAATGTGACCGATAGAAATCAAATTAAATGATGATTCTCTATAGATCAAATTAATAAACCCTAATGCATTATAAGCTTCCGGTGATTTATAAATATACAAAAGCATTTCTATTCAAAACATTTAATCAAAATTCAGAATTTTTCATTTGCTCATATTTGTTTTATTAATATCTGATTTTCTGTGTGATCTTCACTGTAGTTCTGTACATTAATTTCTTTAAATATTTTTTTTTTCCTGATCACTGTTCACTCCTAATTCTTGATAATACGTTTTGGAAGTACTATCAACTGATTCTTGGTTTCCTCTCCATTACCAATACTCTGTGACCCTTTTACATTGTTCTTTTACTTTGTTTTTGATTCTCTGATCTCGCCTCTAAAGCACATAAAAGAAAAATATCATTCATTTTTGTGTTTTAATAGAAATATCTTATATTTTGTGCTCTAAATTTCATGCATTTTTGATATCAAAGGGAGCTTGATTTAAAGGGTATCAAGAAATTAGATAGAGGGGCCATTTTTTCTTTACCTTAAGTTGATGACGTTGGCTATTTGAAGCAAAAGCAAAGAAGAAGAAGAAAAACAACAATGGCAGAAACGACCATCTCACCGGCGTGAATGTAGGCTCTAAGGTTGTCTTCAAATATGCTTTCAACTATAAAAAAAATAATAAAATCATTGAGTATTCTAAACATACTTTTTTCACTCTAATATAGAGATTTGAATTAATAGTCAGGGTTAGGGTTAGGGTTAGGGTTAGAAATGTTGTTTGATAGATAAAAGCTGAGGCGCTAGCCGAGGCTTTTATATTTCAAACAACATTTCGAGACCGAGGAGGTTATTCTGCAACATTCACGACAACAAGGACTTTATTTCTATTCTACCATGTATGGTACAAACGCTAAATTAAGGATAATCGTTTTCTCTACAGAGAAACGAATAAGGTCACCATGTCTCGATAACGCTGTTTCATTTAACACCAGAGGTCAAATTTGTTTGCTTACCTGTGTATAGAATGCAGGCAATTTGAGCTTTAGTTACATTAAAAATAGCCTTTTTGAATTACAAATATGTTCGAAATATGTATTGATCAGTTAAAATGAATATACAATAACAAAATCATGTCTCTGTTTTATTGCTAAAATCACGTTGTTAAATGTGTATTGAGGTCCGTGGAATAAGCTATAAAAGCCGAGATTCATCAGCAACTTAATGCAATTTACAGTGTTTATACTGCAAAAGACGACACATCGATGCGGTCTAAACAAGTATACCTTTCTACAGCCAAACATGCATTTGAACTATTAAGAGGTGATACGTGTATCTGATCTGATAATTTTTTGATGACGTTCGTGATTTATTGGAGAATAATGTACGGCGGTTTCCTTTGATGTTTACAATAATCTTGGTAGAATAACCATTAATGTTTACCTTCCGTTTATGGACACACTGAAAACACATATTCTTAGACCCTTTAGCCAATAGCTGCATCCTTTATATTTTGGATTGTCCATAATTTTAGAGTATAGAGGGAAATTTAACCGATTGTTCAAGGGTAGATTATTTCAAGATAAAGCTTTTTTTTTCAATTGTAATTATTTTATTCTTATATATTCTAGGATCATATCCTAGGATTAATCATTTGTATGAAATGTATACAATTGCTTGAGGGTTTTAATTCCTTCCAAAAATCGGATGAAATAGAAAGTTAGTTACAACGTTTAACAGCTCCAAAATCAAAAATTTGTTACTACAGTTGATTGGCTATAGTTAACTACAGTAAATCAAGTGTCAAAGTGATCACTATAGAAAATAAATGTGTCAAAGTAATCACTTTAGTGACAAAGCAATCACTATAGTATCACTGTTATCACTATAGTAAATAAAAGTTTTCAAAGTGATCACTAAAGCAAATTAAAGAATTTTCCATAGTAAATCATTTTTTAATAAAGATGACTTTAGAAATACGAGGTTTTCATGGTAATCATTTTAATAAAACAAAATGTTAAAGTAAGCACTATAGTAAATCTAAGTATCGGAGTTACGATATAATAGCAAATAAAAGTTCTCATAGTGACAAAGTTTTCACTTAAGGTTATTTATATTTGGATAAAGTGATCTATAGTATTTTTGTAAGGGTTGTCACACTAAAATTCCTCAGTGCCTAATGGCTCTCAGTACCGAGCAAAGGTCAAAATTTGAATCCGTTCACAGGTATTTGGTAACGTCTCAATATAAGTTAAATATTCACCCATCTGCGGCCTTAAAACACAACTATTCAATCATTACATTGATTTCCTTTCTTTAAGACGATAACTATATAAAAACATAAATACCTTCAGTACAAGTATCACCAAAATACCCTGGGCAACATCCTGACGGGCAAGTTCCAGTTATGTGATGGCATTGAGCTCCATCTCTGCAATTTCCACACATCTCCCAACAATTAATTCCATACATATTGGAATTGCATTCTGCAAAAAATGATTTGATATTTTCGTCGACAAAACCTTTTATCTCTCTCTCTCTCTCTCTCTCTCTCTCTCTCTCTCTCTCTCGTTCAATTAAAGTGTCGTAAGTTCTATGGTCGATACAATTACAGTGTCAGAATACAAAATTTATCATATAAACTAAATACTAACAATTTTACACCAATTGTTGGGCCATTATATATATGCTTGGAATCAAGTACGGATTTTCTCGTTATTTCCGATTATGATTGATCACGATTGACAGGGAATGCGCACCCCTTAAAAACACCTGAACCGACCTTTGATTTTTTGGAGACTTTTAAACTTGAAAACGGTTCTTTATATCAATATATTTACATTTTTAATGTCTTTTGTTCGAAATAAAATTACAAATGTAAATGTAATTTATTTCTCTATAAATGCACTGGTTCATCAAGAGGTGTGGTTAAAAAAATCACATAAAGATCGAGACGGGGAGGGATAAAGCCTGAAAGAGGGCAGGGGGCTTGTAGCACGTGGAATCGCGTCTAATAAAGAGCATGTTAATATAAGGAATAAATGTCTTTTTTTATTTCATGATTTTTTTTTGCAATGGCATGCCTTGTGTGATAATTTGCTTAAACCCGAAGGGGTTAATGCATTAAATCATCACGCAAGTCAATCAATTGATCAAATAGACACAACTGTATTCCTTAGATATTTCACTTACTATCAAAAAATATACAGTTACTGTATTTATTATCTATATAAATATTATACTCTTGAGAATTATGCATGTTGTTCAAAGGACCTATGTGATACTATGCATTCCAATATAACATTTGATTCTTTATATGCAATTAAATGTGTATATGTTTTGTTCAACAACGTTAACTTTAAAATACTTCTTTTCAGTCTGTGTATTTGGAAAAAAAATTGCCCTGTAATAACGGATCTCACATACTCTATTCAAATAAAACGCACCAAAGGCAAATCGCTTAGGTTAATAATCCCACTTATTAACTGTATTTCTAATTTTACATACCGAATTAAAAATTTACATACCCAACTAAAACCCCACATGTTTCTAATTCAACTCTCACGTATTCTTTATTCAAATACCACATGTGTCTATTTCAAAGTTCGTGTGCCTTATTTAGAATACACGTCATTCGGTAAATCGGTTCTAATTTAAATCCTACGTACCTATTTCACACCGATCTCCACGATAACCAGGTTTACATCCATCACAAGCACCCGTTACTATGTGGCAATTATCGTTCCAACAATTGCTAGGACACGAAAGAGAACAGTTGGATCCATAGAAACCCGGTTTACTGCATCCTGTGAAAAAGATTAATCCTATCTTAAAGTTTGTTTGTTCAAAATACAGCTTACTTCAAGTCTAACTTGTTTTTGCGTATATTTGAAAAAATGGAGTTTCGAATATACTTTTGATATTTAAGGGACTCCGAACCTCAGCCAGGAAGGACCACTTTTAAATTTATATTTTAATTCAAAAAGTCTTTAAATGAAGCTTGAAAATCAAATATTTTCATGCAACAATTTTCATTATATGCCTCTCAATATGCTTCAAGGTTTTTTGCAAAGCTCTATAAATCACTTTTAATTTCATATCATGTTTAAAAAACATTGGTATCTAAAAATGCTTTTTCTGGATAAAAAATTCTACTTTTAACTAGACCTTTCTGAGAAGTTCAAAACACCTTGAAGCACATTGATAAGCATACGATGAAAATTAATGCATGAAAAGACTACATTTTCAAGCTTTATTTAAAAACTTTTTGAATTAAATTATAAATTAAAGAGTTGCCCTTCCTGGCTGAGGGTTGGAGTCCCTTAAGCATCTTTTAAACCATCCAAAATTTAATTGTTAAAAACAGAACGTTTTGCTGTACATCTTAATATTGTATCAATGTAGAAAATGCAAAGAAAGGGAAATATGCACGTTTCATAGAATTTTATTTGCTAAATTGAAAAGTAAGTCTTTTTTTTTTAGTTTTACATTCATAATGATTTCATTTCTTGATTTCAAAGTAGACTTTAGAAAAACAAAGAAACAAATAATTGGGATACTAAAATAATAAATACAGACCCTAAACCGTGCTTCTACACCACTCGAACGGTACGGTTCGGTACGCTTTGTGCACGGAACGGTACGCTTTGTGCACGGAACGGTTCGCTTTGTGCAGGGAACGGTACGCTTTGTGGACGGTACGTTTCGTTTCTTGCACGGAACGGTTCGTTTTGTGAACGGTACGCTTTGGGAAACGGTATGCAAATGAAGTGGGCGGAGCCTGTTAGCTTTTATTCTTGATTGGCTGCTAAAAATCTATTCATTTTAAATGACTTTTGAAGTACTTAATGCACTTATATAATTATATTTCTTCTATTAACAAATTAATTTCTCGGTTTCAATTTATACATAAATTTACACTACAGTGGTGATGGAGGAAAAATGAAGAAAAAAATTAAAAGGAAGAAAAAACATCATTCCCCCGATGTCTTTGGCATTATGTATTGATATGTATTAATATATATAGAACTCGTAAATATTTCCGCATTATTTTTTACGTATGCTGAACCTCCATTTTAAAAAGAAAAAAAATTTAATGAAATATTTTTTTCACTTTAAATAAAGTTGTAACATAATTTAAAGGAATTAATATATACCTGGTACACGTATATACTTGTTCTATACATAAAACGCTACGCAAATACATTTTATGTAAATTATTTTTAATTGATTGATCTATTAAAATAAATAAGACTATTCCTGCTTCATTTTTATTCCTAGTAATTAGATATGTACATTGTTTTTCTTTAATTTTTAAAGTTGTAGATCTATTGTTTAATCGTTTGTTTCAGAAGAGAAATATCCGTAATCAAAATAAATGCGAAAATCAGCAGTAGAAACACGAAATCAATACAATAACTTCCGAGCGCTTTCTTGAACAGAAAAAAAAATGTTCACAAACATGTATTTATGTTTCCAATAATCCTTTCGGTGTATTAAGTAATTATTTTAATAAGTTTTTCTTTATTTCATTAAGTTATTCTATTCTTGTAAAGTCTGTAAAAACGATGTCGTGAATGAAAGAGAGAGAGAGAGAGGGGGGGGGATAGAGAGATGCAACCCCTTAATACATTATCTGTAAAAGAAATAACTTGTACTTATTCTCATTCTTCGTTTTATTTACATCACCAAAGTCACAATTAATCAGTCTTTGATTCTATTTAATCAACCCATTTACAACAATTGTGCAATGAATAATCAGTTCTCTGTACATGCAAGCTGCACGCATGAAATCCTCGTGCATCACCTGTCAATCAAAATGGCATGACGCTAGGTGACCTTGAAAGTCTGTTTACGCAGGAAGAATTTCTCCCGTGATTTGAAACATTCTATGGTCAGTTCATAGTTCACACCTTTAAAAAAAAATATTTGGTCACAGCCGGAGGGACGGGGGCGCCGTGTGTTTAACACACCTTTCAAATTATTTAGTTCTGACCACATAAGGTGTATTTAATCACTCAACTAATTAACATCCAGCAAACTCATCTTCCAGGGTTCACCACAACACTGATTACAAATTTACTTCCTAAATTATCCTATTTCAGACACAAATAAATAAGCATGTATCCTTCTTTTTTTTTTTTTTTTT